>VWYK01052625.1:0-26970 GCA_013399775.1 Semnornis frantzii | reverse complement strand
CTGTACTTTCAGCTTTGCTTTTTCACATCACTAAAAAAATTATCCCAAATATGGCCTTAACAGTACCATTTCCAAAACAACTTATTGGAGCACCAGAGAGAACCAGGACAAGCCACTAACAAACTCAAACTAACTTACACCTTGCCTGACAGTCCCATGGAGGTCTAACCCTCCAGCCATCCGGGGCATTTTCCCTGTGAACAACACAGCTCACACAGGCACTGATAGAAACAATGATCTAGTTCAGAAGTAGCTGCAGCCTCCCAAAAGAAGAATAAAAAAGCTGGCCAGGCACAGTATTGCTTTTAAAGTGTCAAGAACACTTAATGGAAGGGATCAAAGACAAAGCAAAAAGATAACAGGATAAGTTGTTCACAAGACACAAGCCTAGTTCTGTTACCTGATCTTTGTTTTGGCAGGTCCCAGGGATGCCTGTTTAGGGACAGATTTTACTTAAAGCTTCTCCAGTATTGAGTATTGAAGAAACAAGAAGAAAAGATTTATCATGGGCATGTACTTATTTAGAAATCTGGAGGAAGTGAGCCACTTGTGCAGCTCCCAAGCTTCTGTTGTTTAGTTTTGATTTCTTTTTAAGGTTGGATTCATCATTTGATTTTTTTAACTAAAAAAAAAAAAAATAGACATAATTTCATTGCCTTTTTAAGAACTGTTGTTTGGGGGGGGGTGGGGTTGTTTTGTTTTGTTTTCAATCAAGCAGTAAAACCAAATCACAAAACTGTAATACATTGAAAATGTAAGCAAAGGGGGTTTAGCCCAGAGGAGATGGCTACAGGTGAAAACCGCACCAAACAGGCTGTATCTTAGCCTTATGCCTGTGTGTCTCTGGGCTACACAACTAATGCTGTGGAAGGACTCTTCACTGGGTGTTCACTGCTATTTACTGGTGGCACCCACAGCTTATTATGGGGACATCTCACCCATCCTCAGCTTACCATCCAATGGGAAGGGTACCAAGGCCATGCAGAAAACATCTTTTAGAGATGCTCTGAAGTTGCCATCCCTTATAAATGATGTGCTTCAAGACCTGTAGTTACTGCAGTAGACGATAGCTGAGGACAGCAACACTTGTCCCCAGTCAGTGCAGTCTCCATGAAAAGATCACAAATGCAAGGCCATGCTATCACATTGCAACTATGCTCCTGGTCTTCCACTCCACATTAGCTATTTATTTGTAGTCCCTCATCAGGCTGACCCTAAAGCCCTTCTTTCTTTGGGGACACTGAACCGAACCAGGCTATGTTGAGTCACCAAACCATGAAACTTGAAAACTTCATAGCCCCTGACTTAAACCCAGACCCTTCAATTACTTATGAACATAGAATGATTTGGGTGGTCATCTAGTCCAACCTCCCAGCAGTAAGCAGGGACATCCTCCTTTAGATCAGGTTGCTCAGAGCCTTGTCCAGCCTGACCTTGAGTATCTCCAGGGATGTGGCCTTAACTACTTCCCTGGGCAACCTGTGCCAGTGTTCCATCACCCTCATAGTAAAGAACTTGTTCCTAATACTCAATCTAAATCTACTCTTCTCTAATTTCACACATCACCTGTGGCCTTATCATGTTGAGTGGAAGTGCTTCTCCAAGCCAGACTCATCCAGTGCAGAGTTTTGACTCCAAGTGACGATTTTGAAGATCAGGTCAGAGGGAGTCAGAGCCATACATTGTGTGTTTCATGTATACTCCTATGTAGAACTATGTTAACAAAATTACATTCTGTAATGATGAAGTCCAGCCATGCATTTTTGAGATTGAACTGAAAGTATGCTTAATGCTGTTATTACATCTAAAAAAGTGATCCCATGACTAATTTCATCCACAGGGCAGCAAGCAGCAGAAAGCTTCACAGTGTAATATTAACAATGAATTACATGTCTGCTAGTTTTCCTTCTTAGAATCATAGAATGGTAAGGTTGGAAGAGACCTCAAAGATCATCTAGTTCCTACCCCCTGCCACAGGCAGGGACACATCTCACTAGTACAGGTCACTCAAGACCTCATCCAACCTGGCCTTGAACACCTCAGGGAGGGAGAAGCCATAACCTCCCTGGGCAATCTGTGCCAGTGTCTCACCACTCTCACTGCAAACAACTTCCTCCTAACATCCAGTCTAAATCTACCCTCTGACACTTTTAAACCATTGCCCCTTGTCCTGTCATTGCAAGACCTTCTCAGTAGTCCCTCCCCAGCCTTCCTGTAGGCCCCCTTCAGATACTGGAAGGCTACTCTGAGGTCTCCTTGAAGCCTTCTCTTCTGAAGGCTGAAGACCCCCAACTCTCTCAGCCTGTCCTCATAGCAGAGAAGCTGCAGCCCTCTGAGCATCTTTGTGGCACCTCTTATTGAAGCACAACAGTGTAAAATACTACTGGCAGGTCCCGCATCTCCTTGTGCCTTCCACAGTGCCAGCATTATCACCAACAAGCCCATAAACAGCAAAGTATTCTGAATAATTGCCAATGCAAATTGACCTTCATGCTGCGCAGGAATGATTCCATTTCACCCCAGATCAGTAGATACACAGCACTGTTGAGATCTGAAGACTATGATCAACCATCATGATGCCACACAAGCAAGTTTTCAGGTGACCGAGGGAGTCTTCAACCCCATACGTGTTCTGAATGTTCAACTTCCCTATCTTCCATGTTATCTGTCTTAGGTCAGTTGAAACCATAGGGTGAATTCAAGGTGAAGCCCTTGACAAGTGCTTGCTCAGGATCAACTGACAGTGTTACAGTGTCTACCAATCACTCCAGGCAGCAGTTGTAAGAGGATGATCTTGGCTGGTCAGCTAGAGTCATACCACAGACCATGTTATGTAAATCCATCTTTTGCCAAGCATCCACACTAACCTCCCATCACTTCAAAACCAGTAACAGGAGAAACTGGCTCAAATCCACCTCTCCCTGCCAACCTTTCCCATCTCTCATCACTCACTAACTCAGGACAGACAAGGATTTGGCCTTAGCATACCCAGAAGCCATCTTCTCCACCCTATCAGTGAAGCACTGAAAAATACAGAACTACCCAAAACATGGGTCTGAAGCCAAGGAAGTGTTAAAGCATTCTTCAGATCCATTTGTCTTACTGCTTGAGATAGAGTTCATTACTAGAGTGCTATGATACCCAGAGATTTATGGTCAATGGGCTCACTCCATCCCAGACAGAGGGAGAACAATTAACACCACCCTGTTCCCTGATCCTGCTCCCCTCTGCTTTTGGCGGTCTCCTCCATTCTCTTTCTTTATCCTCCTATTATAGCAATAGTAAAGAGCAACCAGAAATTGTCTTTTTCCAGACAGCCTTTAAGAGAGCAGACAGTCTCTCTAAGATGGACATTTGCTGTCTCCAGCTCCAGCCCCAGGCTCCTCATGTTTACCTCCACAGACAGAGATCTGCAGCCATCAAACTGAGATCTCCTGGACTGCACCAGAGAATGCATTCCACTCTGCCAGCATGACTCCAGCAAAGTTGATAAAATTGGGAATCTTTAATGCCTAGCAGAATGACTGAGTGGTTTTCTACCAGACCTTTGTTAGCCAGCCCCACCTCTCACCGTAATTACAAGCTCCATTTAATGTCTACAGCTTCCTCTCTCCTTGGTGCCGTGCAGCTGAAATACCTCCCCACCGGGTATCGAGGGCTCCAGACCTGGATGCAGGACTGCAGGTGAGGTCTCACCAGAGCAAATTGGCAGTATCACCTCTCTCAGTCTGCTGGATACATCTGTTCCCAATCCCAAATAAATTTTTTGAGGTTTAACTGTTTGGTGCCCACGCTGTGTTTTGAGATTTTGAAATACAGCACATTTCAAAACTCCAGAGAGAAAGCATCATGGTAAATGCTTTTGCTTTTTGAAAACTTCAGCTAGGAAGCTGCAAGAGGAGATCATAAAAGGAGACATAAAGCAGGTAGACAAGAACATACAGGCCAAATATTTTTGAGCACTCAGCTGAAGATAAGGAGATGGTTTAACACCAAGGTGCACCAACTGGATTTCCAAACCGTGAAAATTCAGCCTGTGGATATTGATTTCCAGGCAAGCCTGGTTCATTCCATTCCCTAGCTCAAACCAGCACAGCTCAGCTGCCTTTGAATGCCTTTAAGAGCCTGTCCAGAAACCATCTACCATCTACAAAGGACAATGAACTGTTGGAGAGGGTCCAGGAAGGCCACAAAGATGATCAGAGGGCTGGAACAGCTCTGCTGTGAGGACAGGCTGAGAGAGTTTGGGCTCTGCAGCCTGGAGAAGGCTTTGCAGAGATCTTATAGTATCTTTCCAGGATCTGAAGGGAGCCTACAGGAAGGCTGGGGAGGGACTATTGACAAGGTCTTGCAATGACAGGACAAGGGGCAATGGGTTTAAACTGGCAGAGGGGAGATTGAGACTGGATGTTAGGAGGAAGTTGTTTGCAGTGAGGGTGGTGAGACACTGGCACAGGTTGCCCAGGGAGGTTGTGGCTGCTCCCTCCCTGGAGGTGTTCAAGGCCAGGTTGGAGGAGGCCTTGAGTGCCCTGTACTAATGAGAGGTGTCCCTGCTTATGGCAAGGGGTTGGAACTAAATGATCTTTGAAGTCCCTTCCAACCTTACTATTCTGATTCTACTTACTTAAGTGCTGTTTTAACCACAGGTTAATCCTTTAGTCTGAGAACACATCAGAAAAAGCAAAATGCTGACTCCAAAGAGATGCTCTGGGCTTCTTTGAGAGCCTCACCTATTTTGCCTCCAATATTGTTTTCCTGGACACATTTTAACAAGGACATAGCAGGACACAGAAAGTGGCATTTCCAGCAAGAATTTAACTTCCACTTTTGGTATGGAGAGCTCTGAACTTATTTTAAAAATTGGAGTAAATTTAGCTCATGTCTCTCCTCCATGCCAAGCTCCAAGGTCTGTGTGCAATGAGCTACATCCATAAGAGGCAGGAGAGTGGGTGTGGGCCTGAGCGTTGGGGGAGCAGTTGACAGGTCCTGCCGGGTTTAGTGGTGGGGAATGGAAAGACTGTGTGGCTCTACTGGTGGTGTCAAACTGCTGTGACATTAACCATCACACCAGCGTTAAGGGTGGCAGCTAGAGGCCAGCTCAAGGGCTAGGGCTCAAGAAGAAGTGATCAAAATAAGCCAGAAAATAAAGGATCCTTCAGCTACGTGAAGCAAAAAACACCAGATCTGAGCGTATTTGGTATCCAGTAAAAACACATCACCTATGGCCTCAATGGAGTCAGTATCCCACTCAGCTCATACCTGCAGCTCCCACCTGCCTCTGAGACATCCACATCTATCCTAACCTAGGCAGCACTGTCCATACTGTGAGCTCAGCCTCATAACACAAGGCAGGGGAAACAAGAAGAGATAAAAGTTTATTCACCTCCTGAGTTTTGAGCCTTCAGATGGATTTGTTATGAATCACAAAGCAGCTCTGGTTGGGAGGAGTCCCTGGCAGTCTCTACCCCACCACACAAAGGACATCCAACTCGATCATGCTTATAGAGAGCGAAAAAGATCTTCTTTGAGTCATCTCTTCTCCAGGATCAACAAAAGCAGCCGCCCCAACTTCTCCTGATAAACCATGTGCTTCAGCCACACGCTACCTTAGTAGTCTTTGAGTTAATGACTGTTTTAGGGGAACAGAGACATCTGAGGACCCAAAAAAACCCAAACAACTAAATTATTTTGGAAGCCCAAAACTGTGCTTTTCCCTATGGCAATTCTAGAGCACAGACGTACACACAGAAGTTAGGGACTTAACTCTTTGGGGAGCTAAGGCTGAGCTGCAGTAACCAGCTGTGTGTGTTCACTTCTCCTCCCACAACGGGAAGTGAAACCAGTGGGAAAAATCCCAAAGCCACCACAGAGTTGACAGCGCAAGTCACTAAACTATGGTAACACAGCCACTTCTGGTCACAAGCCACAAACTGCACCATTTTTTTTTTTTTTTTTTCCTAAAAAAACACTAGACTTTTTAAAAATGGACCAATCTGGGCAAAATTTCCCCCAATGGCCCTTTTTTTTTTTTTTTTTCCTAAAACAACACTAGACTTCTTAAAAATGGGCCCATCTGGGCAGATCTTCCCCAAAGGGCGCTTTTTTTTTTTTTTTTTTTCTCCCCTTTCCTGCAACCTTCAATCTATCAACTACCCAAGGCGATTATTTTTGTGCCACTTTTCCGGGACCTACAATTGATATTAATACCAGGTTACGGTAACTGCATGCCAGGCAACTGTGAAAGTGCTATCAGAAATCTCCTCTGCTCAGAAAGGAAGAGCTTGGAGGAAGCAGCTTGTGGCTATGGAACCTTCTTCACTCACTAATGCAGAACACGCACTGCCTGGTTAGACTTTCCATGCAGGTTCACACCGAGCATTAGGGATGTCAGGACTTGCTGTGTCAGAGGACATGATGAAAGTTCATGGTGTTGCTCTCCAGAAACCAATGCACTTTTATTTGCAGCACAAATGACAAAGGGACACCATTATTTGGAATGAGAATTTTTTAAGAGCATGATTAGCACCAGGTAATGACTTGGAGATATCAGTTGTTTTAACGCTATGAGCATGACAGAGCGGTCACTGTTCATACAAGGAACAAGAAGGGTGAGACAACAGCACGATGCATCATGTAATTACAGCAGCAGGGCTACGCTTTTTCTGTTGATGAAAAGCTCCACAGTAATTCCATAATATGCTCAGTTGTTTTTATTTATTTCTGGTACCAGTGCAGTCTTTCTTAATGATCAGAAAATACAACATGAGCATAATTCACAACACTTACTCTTTTATGTGTGAGCATTAATGTGTCTGAGCATTCATTTCTTTTTTCTTCCCTCCATTTTTTGATCTATTACCATGCCTAAACAGACAGAATGAAGGTATTGAGAACATTGGGAGAGTACCTGGCTTAAAAGTTATACCAAGTTAATAAAAGTAATTTTTTTTTAAATCTTGAAAACATTTTAAAAAACAAAAGCTAATATTCATTCCAGGAATAAATGTCACCTGATTTTGCCACTTTCAGACATGGTTCAAGTCCTTGACTGAGACCACAGATAAAGATCCAAGTAGGGCTGACTCTAGGACATGTTGCATTTGCAAAGGAGGAGGAGTATGTTCTTTATTTTTTATTATGTTATTATTTTCTTTGGATAACTGTCTGGACAGCCTTCATTGGGATGGTTGTTAACATTCAGTTTCCTTGCTAAAGGTGTTCCACTCAGCCTAGGTCTCCTCCAAAGCCACTACAAATAGATTTAATTCAGACCATGATACTAAACTCTACATAACAAGCCAAAGACTTAAGTGCACAGAAGTTTTACAAAGCGCGCAAGTTCAATAGCACACTGGTTCCCTGAGCAAAGCTGCTTAAAAACGGGCTACTATCAAGTACTTGTTTCTAACCCCTTGCTATCTCATCCACACTGGTCCAGTTATGGTGTAAACTGCTGTTATTCCCTACTAGAAAGATTTGCTCTCTCAGGACGTAGTGTTTACAGTGTTAGTTCTGCCTTGGGTCAGCCAGCAAAGTGGACATGAAATACACATTTGTGCATCCTGTGTAATTTACATACTTGAGGGTTTTTTGTTTTGTTTGGCTGTTTGGGTTTTGGTTTTTTGGTGGGTTTGTTGGTTTTTTTTTTTTCCCTGGGATTCCTTTGGTCCATTTCTTGTTTTGGTTTTGCATCCTTTCCTAAGAAAGAAAAACTCAATGCTGTTTATTTCCCTCCTGTAGTTTCCAGTCTGTAGAAAATGTCTAAAACAGAGCTAATCCATTGCTAGATTCCCATTAAAAAAAAATCTGTGGATGCTCAGAGCAGGAGTAAATTTTACTTCTCTAAACCCACATTGGGCTGTAAAAGCCTCATCCCCATTTTGCCTAATGTAAAGCTACTGAGTTTTTTACTATATGATTTTTCTCCTGGTTTACAAGATAGGTCATCATCAAGCCCTCTATAAGCAATAAGCTCTACTCCTCGGTTCTGGAGCCCCCAGCACAGCAAGGACATGGAACTGTTGGAGCAGGTCCAGAGGAGGGCCACAAAGATGATCAGAGGGCTGGAGCAGATCTGCTATGAGGACAGGCTACAAGAGTCATGGCTCTGCAGCCTGGAGAAGAGAATGCTTTGAGGAGACCTTGGAGTAGCCTTCCAGTATCTGAAGGGGGCCTACAGGAAAGCTGGGGGGGTGGAAACTACTTACAAGGTCTTGTAATGACAGGACAAGGGGCAATGGATTTAAACTAGCAGAGGGGAGATTTAGACTGGATGTTAGGAGGAAGTCCTTTACAGTGAGGGTGGTGAGACACTGGCACAGGTTGGCCAGGGAGGTTGTGGCTGCTCCCTCCCTGGAGATGTTGAAGGCCAGGTTAGATGAGGCCTTGAGTGCCCTGTACTAGTCGGAGGGGTCCCTGCCTATGGCAACCAGAGGGTTGGAACTAGATGATCCTTGAGGTCCCTTCCAACCTTATGATTCTATGATTCTAATAAGAGTCCACAGATATATAGGTGTCTGGGTGCATGCTCCACTAATTCTGGCTCTGGCAATCAGTTTGCTTCTGCAAGCTGTAATCCCTGCGATATCGTCACAGTTCATAAATACAAGATGCGAGACTCCTTGTTGACCCACACGTTGTGATGTGTTGCCAGTGCTCCATGCCATTGCCTCTTCTCATTACTTTGATGTATATTTCTCATTATTTCATATGTAACACAAAAATTAAACTGAATCTGAGGCAGCAGGGAAATCAGTCTTCTCCAGAGAATCATTTCAGTCAAAAAATTCAATAAATCTTTAATCCGTTCAGACTCTGTATTAAAAAAAATAAAAATGTGGAAAGAATGCACTTAAAGAGAAGGCAGAAAAAATACATTCCAAATGGCCAACATCTGCAATAATATTCTCAATCCATTCAGTCAAGTGTTTTTAGGAAGACAGATGATGTTTAAATGTTCTTTCTTGATAATTTCTTGTGTGCTTTCAATTTTCTGGAGATAATTGGTCATTGTAACAGGAGCATTTAGACTTTTAAACACACATTTGTTCACTTAAAAAATAATTCAGTCAGGCTGGTAATGTGATAACCCTTCTCTGATTAATTAAATTTTCAGTGTGAGGTATTCCATAAAAGTTCATCCAGAGACATGGTATAATACCAAGCAGTCTTGTAGTTAATGCTGGGTTGTTGCAGATCTAAATGTTATTTCTGAGGCTGCCACACTGTGACTCTTGAGCTAACATATCATCATAGAAGCATAGAATGGTTAAGGTAGGAAGGGACCTCAAGGATCATCTAGTTGCAACCCCCTGCCATAGGCAGGGACACTTCCCACTAGTATCATCTTCAACTCTGTTTAATGAAAAACCCACATTCAGCCCTACTACCAACACAAACACCAACTATCAACATGTCTTGCTCCAGGAAGGCATTTGACAATCCCAATCCATTTTAAAGAGCCAGGAGTGAAACAAAGGCAGCATCTAAGCTGATCAATAATAGACATTATAGCAGACAATATTCCCCTGCTTAATCTAAAAGTTAAGTCAGGAACCCCTGAGGATTCAGTTGGAGAGAAGGCAACTCATTGGCTGACAGCAGAACTTGGGGTAATTAATTTACATCCACCAATGGAAGCCTGAGTATCCATGGAATTAAGCTGAGTAGTATTTTTAAGAGAAATCATCATGCCTTCAAGATGATGAACCCTGAGCATGTTGCCCCAATGGCAGCTGTGAGATGCATCTACTGTGTTGTGTTGGTTTGAGTTAATTGGAATATTTTAATAGAAAAAATTATATTATAGGCTGTGAAGGTAAACAATGGTGATGCCTGCTTCACTCATAGGCTTGCTGCGATGTTTAGGAATAAGAAACCGAAACAAAAAGAAGATAAGAGAGTCTCTTGAGCGGGCAGTCTGGGTCACGGGACACAGCGTCTTGGGCTAGCAGCTCTGGCTTCTCCTCTCTGCTGAATAACTCCACTTTTCTTCTAACCCCCCCCTCCGGCCGATCCTCCAAATTCACCTTGCATGTAAGGCAAACCTTGGGGTAAGGGGGTGTGGGTGGGGAGAAGGTGGAAGGGTGGTTGGGAGCCCCTCCTGGGGTCTCTGATTTCTGGGAGGGGAGTTGTGTTTCTGTATTACCTTTACCTTGTATATTTCTGTAAATATTCCTGTATATAGTGTATAAATCTGCTTGTACATTGCGCTAAGCTGTAAATAGAGCTTCATCTCTTAACTTCCAGCCAGCTGAGTTTTTGTCTGGGTCATTTTACAAAGTGTGGGAGGGCAGGGGAACTCCCAAACCATCACACGTATGCAAAGCAATAACCTATCTCACTCCCCGAGATCACATTGTGCTCAACAGACAAAAAGGCACATAGAGAACTCATGCTAACTACCCCTGTTGGGGTGGAAGTCTCACCCACTAGGATCTTCCTGCCTCTGACTTTCCCCAAAGGGAACTTGAGATGACTCATTCTCACCCATTTTTGGGCAGATGAAACTCATCCTAAGTCTCTAGAAGTTCCCAGGCCATCTCAGTAGGGCCAAGGCTAACAGAAAACTGTTAGATTAAGGAGCTGTAGCATCTGGTTTTGCAGCCTCACATCCCTCAGAGAGGAAATCAGAGTTATTTGTAAGAGCAGGTTTCAGTGGGATGCAATGGGCGCAGGAGGAAAGAGTAATATCCGAAAACATATCTGTTGCTTTAGATTCCTGAATATCCACAGTCACATCACCTCAGCATTTCTGTGCATATCTGCCTGACTGCCACCAAGCTAGCATAAAAGCTTCCCAAAGGATACAGGCACATGTTTTTATCTTGTTTTTCCAGAGGGAACTGAGGCTGATCAGCTATACCCAAGTCAGTAAGACTGAGGAGTGGCATGAATCAGGCTGTAGACCATTCCCAGGGAAGAGTCTGGATGACCATTTTCCATCGTTTGCATCATTCATAGTACCTTTCATGGAAACTTTGCAGCTAAGAGAGACCCTTATCTTTCCTGGTAAAGCTTGCACAATTTTAAGAGCCCATTTAGTGCAATATGTGGGTATTTTCTCTTCTTTCACCTTGACAGCTGCAAACTATCGCCCTCATTCCTGTTCCATTCATCTCACTGGAAACTCTTAGATTAAGTAACTCTTAGATAAGAGCGGGAAATTAGTCATCATAAACACATGAGCCCTGTGAAAAGCTCCAACTTTCAAACAGCAAAATAGCTTTTGCTGCAGTGCTAATACTGTAATGAACTCCACATCCACAACTCCTGAGAAGATTGCTATCTTTTGTAAGGTAAAAAGCTTCCAATCAGTAAATAAGATATTTTCTCAGAAATAAAGACTTCCTCTTCATAAAGTCTAAATAATTATTTTTTGCTTGTAAGATGTCTAGGAGATGCCTTTAAAAAAATCTATCATTCATATGCATGCATTTATCATGATTTTGGATCAGCACTGTGTTATTATGTGCATAGTCCTATTGGTTTCAGCAAGCATTTGGCAGAGACTCGTCCTGATTAACCACTCAGCAGCAGGGACCTGAATTTGAAGATTATCTGGTGTTACATCAAGGCACAGAGTGTTTGAAAACTAAATTGGCTTCACATCTTCTTAACCTCAGCATTCACTGCACAAACCTTTTTTCTAGCTGGAATCATAAGCTCTTATGAAAAGACTTTGCAACTACCACCGGAGCACTTCAGAGAGATTAATTCATTCAAGCTCGTAACACTCCTGTGAGATAAGTGATACTGTGATCCCCATTCTATTGGCACAGAAATAGAGGTGATGAAGAGTCATCTCTTTGGGACATAGGAATCCAGAGAATCATTGCAAGAAACATCAATAAAGCTAACAACTTCTACTGCCTAATCTGTGCTTTCAACCCTATTGAAGTCTATCCCCTTTAGATGACGCAGCCAAAAGAAAAGAAGATGGGTTTCATTCTGATAGCCTCCTGCCTTTTTCACACGTAGGAGCCACAGAACCACATCTTGATTTTGTACCCACACAATATGCAAAAATCTCAATTGCTCAGCCCTCAGTGCTTATGTTCCAACACTGAAGAGTGTCTCCTGCCAACTAGAACTGGCATGTTATTGTTGTTAATTGTCTGTACATGCCACTGGTTCCCAGGAACTATCTGGAGTATTTTATTTATATAAAGAATCACACTGCAAGTGTCCCCTTTTTGCTGTGGCTGCCCATCTTCTCTGCCTAAACTTGATTTTTTTCCATTAAACAATCAGATTAGACCTCCCATTCCCCTATTCATTAAAAGCAGTTTCTTCCTTCTGCAAACAAATGCTTCTATTACGAGGTCCATGCAAAAAAAAAAAAAAAAAGACCAGGTTGTGAAACAGCAAGGAGGGATCATGCTGCAACGTAATCTACTGCTGAGATCACGTCTTACCTGTGCTCAGACAACAGGGTACAGGAACACTGCTCAGAGATCTTGGATGCTTAGCTCAAACACCAAGAAATGGCACAAGTTTGTCTTGGAATTGCTACTAAAAATCCCAGGGGTCAACCAATCCTTACCCTAACACCTCTAGCTACATCTCTGCTGCAAAAAAAACATCCACCTGCTTTGACATTAAAAGCCAAATGTTGACTACTTTTGTTCAGCATATGATCTGTTCTGCAGGAGATCCAAGCGAGGTCTGAACCAGGACTAGTGTGGGTTCGTGCTTCCAGCTATACAGGACACAAAAGTACCCCAAATTAATTTTCACCAGATGCAGTTTCTCTCCATCACCTTGGATGGGTGCTCAACATTGCAAACCCACCCTTCTGGAAGCTGTAAGCCGACCAGTCTGGGGTGCTAGGGAGACTGGTGGCCTTGTGACACTTGGGTCCGTGGCACAGACAAGCATGTAAAGCTTACAAATTATGAGGCCTTAAAGCAACGGTTTTACACTGAAGACTGTGTCCCTTTGTGACCCCACAAATGGTCACATCTCCAGAGTGCTAAAGAACCAGCATTCCCAGAGGTGTGAAACCCACAATAAGAGAAACTTCTCTGTGCAGATGAGAAATGTTCTGTTTGCCTTCCAAACAGAACCCTGTGTCTGCAGCACAGACTTACAATCTAAGGAGATGGTTCTTTTTCAGTATGGTTGTGCTATGCCAAAAAGGACTTTTGAAAGCAGCTCATGGGAACACAAAAAAAGCAATAAAAGGAGGTGTGTGCGCCCCAGTGAAGAGACGTACATAATCAATAGCCTCTTCACCTCAGGTCTTGGTGGGTTGGTGGTTGATGCCTTTCTCTATTATACAAAAAGGGGTGTAACTCTGGTCTTCCCAGTTGTAGAGCACCTCCAACAAGACAGCTGAATCTACAGTACTGCCAATAATGAACAGCAATGTATCTGTGAGTCCATTAAATCATATTCTCTTATTTACTGTAAAAGGATAATTGCAGAAGTGGAGAGCAGATTCAGAGCTGAGACGACACTGAAGCTTCCACTTAATGCAAGGGTTCAGCCTCTTGGTTGTTTAGTAATTTTATAACAAAACTCAAGAGACTTCGTGGTTTCACTGTTGGTTGGAAATGAGTGCAAGGCAGGAAGTGAGGAAAGGCTTTGTTCTGACAGTTGATTTCTCTGAATTTTGCCTGAGCAAAGTAAGAACTACTGGTCCAGAATTCACAAGGCCATCACAAAAGCCTACCTGCACTGTACTACAGTGAGCCTGTCTGCAGGGCACAAGAGAGAGAGAGAACCAGCCCCTTTTTTTTCCCCACAGACCTGTGCTGCTGCTGGCCTGGAAAGCAAGGTCCTGGGATGACGTGCTGCATGGCTGACAACAGCAAAGCATCTTCCACATGATGGCCTTCCCTCCACAGCACCAGCACTGAGGTTTTTACAGCATGGATGTCCACCTGCTACAAGCACAGTCATGACCTCCAAATCTTTGCACAGAGGCCATCAGCTTGGGATGACTGTTGTCTTCTGCCAGACCAGAGCATGCTGTAATGATTTGAGAGATTAAAAGTTCGATATCTCAACCCCAGGCGCCCTTTGACTCAGTCCTTTGTCCTGTGGATGTATCAATAAAACAAATGATCCATGCTTCAGTGAGTCGGCGCAAATGTGCTATGCAAAGAAGCAGCTTGAAGCTCAAAGCACAAAATTTGCAGCTAAAGACACTAATGACTCAGCCTGGTTACACTGGAAGCAGCTTTTGTGGGTAGCAAGAAATGGATGCAGGCACCATAGAGCTTGGCGATGATGCAAAATAACCCAATAGGCTCCAAGTGTTTGTTCTTGTACAGAGAAGAACAAAGTTTTTGCATATTCATCTCATATTTATCAGTTATTATAGAGCCAAACTCTGCTGAGAACTTTTGTTACAGGAATTATTTTTTTTTTTAAAGTTGGGTGGAATTTTTTAGTCTAGAGAAGAGGAGGCTGAGGGCAGACCTCATCATCCTCTACAACCTCAAAAGAGGTCGGAGCGAGGTGGGCAGTCAGTGTCTTCCCACATGCAACAAGTGACAAGACAAGATGAAATGGCCTCAACTTGAGCCAAGGGAGGTTCGGGCTGGATATTAGGAAAATTTTTTTCACAGAAAGGGTTTTCAAGTGTTGGAACAGGCTGCCCAGGGAAGTGGCAGAGTCACCATCCCTGAAGGTATTCAAAAGATGTGTGGATGTGGTGCTTACGGACATGATTTAGTGATAGTGTCTTAGCAGCAGTGGTGGGATTGTGAGCTCAAGATGAGCAGTTTGACTTGATGCTCTTAAACATCTCTCCCAAACTCCACAATTTTATGACTCTATGAATCAAATGGGGAGCAATGTATAAAAGCAGCCTGTAGGATTAGAACTGTCTTTTTCATGTACTCTGAAAATAATTACACAATAAATTTCTATCGGGCACTCGTTACATGCTTTATAGAGACGGCCCCTGGGCCTGAGGAATTCATGGAGCAAATAAATGCAAAGAGAGCAAAATAAATGAGACGAAAGAAAGTCAGACGAATATGTGAAGGCTGATGGAAGTAAGATGGGGGAATATTGCTAGTAGGAGGCAAGTATATAGGAGGACTTAAGTCCTGGGGACTGGAAGCAGTACAAGCAGATTTCAGTAAAAGTACTGGAACCACAGGAGGAGCAAAAGGTGGTTTTCTGAAAGATATTTTTCACTCCAAACCTCTTCCCACCAGCACATGATGAAAATGAACCAAACTCGTCCACTGACACAAGAATCTCCTCCTTTCTCCTAGCACTTGTGCACTGGCATCCTGTAATTGCTGAGAGGGGCTGTACCAGCCCTGCACAAAGCTCTGGAATTTCAGTTTGTTTAGGATATGCTGTCACACAAAAGATCCCCTTGGTCTACACACAGATTATGGCACCGAACAACCTGGCACATCCTTTGTGTGTAGCCTGGAGCCATCTCAGACATCTTGAATGGATCACACAGAGCATCTCTTTAGCTATTGTAGCTCCTCAGATGCAGCAACTGCAGTCTTCCATAAAGCTTGCTCAAGGAAAATCACAGTGAGACCTTATTTTGTGATCCTTGGCTGTAAAATTACACTTTCCAAAAATGTTCGAATCTCAGTGAAAATGTAAAGGAAAGACAGTTTAAAACTGCTGGCTACTGAGGGACTGCAGTCTCCTCCATGTACAAGAGAGGGAAAATATTGTTCAGTGCAATACCTCACCAACCCAGGGATGATCTCTGGGATCAGGCAATTTCATTTTTCACGATAAGTGAAACATAAACTAGGCTCAGAAACCCAAAAAGGACACCCCACAAGTACCTATTCAATCAGTGCCAAGAGGGCTGTACAGGCTTCATGGACTGATGCGTTTAACTGCTGCAGTGAATCAAAAGCTGGATCCTGCTAAGTACTGGCAAAAAATCTTTCCCTGGTATCCACTTGTCCTGCCAAATCTCAGCACAGAGGTTTCCATTTGCAGTCCTGGGGGATGCGAGAGCGACATGGAGCATGAAGCTGGGCCAAAGCAGGGAGCTAGGACACAAACCCCCCAGCCTGCAGATAGAGATTATTTTCTCTTCCAACATGTCTATAAAATCTGTTATGTGGGGACTTGGATTTTTGCCTTTTTTGCAGTTGCCATTCTATATGAAAACAGACCTCTTGCTGGTGTTACAGGACTCGTCAGCAGAGGTTAGTCACAGTTTGTAGCATCCCAGAAACAACAAAGTTCAATGGAAGGGTAAGTGTCCCTAGCACCCCTGCCCAAGAACCTCAGAAGGTGCACACACTGAGATGGTCTAACCCAGCTGCTGAGCTATTCACCCACTTAGTGCAGCTCACTTCTGCTCAGTGGGAATTTTTTACTTTTCCTTTGATAGGAAACACAGCTGGGCTACCAGTCTGAGTCTGTACATCCGATGAAGATATTTCAATTAAACAAAAAAAAAAAAAACCCTTGGGAGAGGTTCATGTCTCGGAGGGAAGGAGCACATGTAGCCCTGAGCTATGATGCCTGCTATCCTACACCACCTTTGTGACACTGGTACCAAGGGGGAACCCTTGGACAATTTCATGAGGGGTGACTACAAACCCATTACAGGTGGCTGAGCAGCCTGCAGTCAGCTCACAGAGTGTCATCTCATTCCTGTGCCACGCTGAGTATAAACAGCAGGAAAAGCAGAAACACTCAGGGATTTGAAGTCGGATAGGCAGTTAAATTGACTAAAATTAACTTTGGACTGTAGAGTGGGGATGAGTGAGTCCTCCCTGGCACGCTTGAATACATAAGAGTCTCCCTGTGGAAGCATTAGGATCCCCCTCACTTGAGTGAATTTTGAGTGCTTTGGACAAAATGATGGAGAATATTTTGAAGGGAACAATCCTGTGGGTGGAAGGGATGATCTCATAGGTCTTTTCCATCAGTGACTTCCAGGGGTTTTGTGCCTCTGACATAAAACCCCAAAATAGCAACATTAGTCTAGGTCAAGATAACACTAAAAGCATGTGTTTAATTTTACATCTGGCCAGGAGCAGATGTGCTATACAGTGGTTGTATGAGTCATTCCCAGAAGCTATATACCACCCTCAGAGCAAGTTCAAAGACAAGGGCTTTACATCAGGCTGATGGGAAGCCACAGCATGCAGCACATTAACCATAGGTATAAATACTAGCACAGGCACTGCAGAGCAAGTAGGAAACCTGTTTGACAAAATAAGGGCTTATCAAAGCTTTCTGGCTGCCTGGCATTCCCAGAGTAACTGCTCATACCATTTCTGACAGTTTAGGGAAAGTATGGGCAGGTGGACAGGCTTGGGCCCCCAATTACAGAATCACAGAATTAACCAGGTTGGAAAAGACCTTCAAGATCATTAAGTCCAACCTATTACCCAACACCATCTAATCAATGAAACCAAGGCACTAAGCAGCACGTGGTCTTTTCTTAAACACCTCCAGGGCCAGTGACTCCAGCACCTCCCTGAGCAGCCCATTCCAATGCCAATCTCTCTTTCTGTGAAGAACTTCTTCATAACATCAGCCTGAACCTGCCCTGGCACAGCTTGAGGCTGTGTCCTCTCATTCTTTCACTGGTTGCATGGGAGAAGAGACCAACTCCACCTGGCTACAACCTCCTTTTGGCTAGTTGTGGAGAGCAATGAAGTCAGCCCTGAGCCTCCTCTTCTCCAGGCTGAACAACCTCAGGTCCCTCAGCTGCTCCTCATAGGGCTTTTGAATTCATGAAGACCTGAGTGTGCTACACCTGACACCAGAGGCTTAGAAACACTTGTATTATAAATAACCACATAAGGGAAGTAATGAGAAATGTGTGCACAGGTAACCTCACCTATGTCAGCTTGGTTCCTTCCCTGGAAATGTTCAAGGACAGGTTGGACATTTGGGCTTTGAGCAGAAGGATTGGAACTAGGTGATCTTTAAAAGTCCTTCCAACCCAAACCACTCTATGATTAATCACCTCTCATACAATGGCTTTGATAGAATCATTTCATTTGGTGTTTAAACAACTCTCAGGCTAAGCTCACTGCCCAGCAATTGCCCCTGGCTAAGAGGACCCCTGCAGCTTTTACAAGTGCAAGGCTGAGGAAAATTGACTTCTTGAATGACAGCACCCTGAACATATGTACAATAAATAGCTTTACTTTGCAGCACCTCACATAATTTACCCACCAAATACAGAACTATTCTGTTCTCCCATCTTGAAAGGAGGGCAGTGATACTTGAGGCACATCCCCGAAGCACTCAGGAAACCACCACATAACAGCAGTCCCTGAAGAGCCATGCCCTGGTGGATTGTGAATCCCAGGTCATTAACTAATCACCTCCATATGTACAAATAACTGAAAGGAGTTATAGACACATCAAGGGAAAGCGAGACCCCTGAGGGGTCTGTCTCACTGCAATCTTGTGGCTAATACAAATGAGAAATATTAGAGAGGACTGAGGCCAGTCAAACAAACTCAGCCTTTGAGTGATGCCACCAAGAAAGCTAGAAGAAAGCTCAGTGGCGTTTCTTAGATGTCATGCAAATACTGTGCTGAATGTACACAAATGAGGAAAATGTTTATTGAAATCATTAATCCACATAAAACCTTATAAAAATGTACTTTTACAATCTGGCTTGGGTCAGTGTGTTTATTACCAGGGGATTCAAGGCAGCGCCAGCACTGCCCATTCCTGTGATTCCTGATCCTTTCCTGAACACCCTGGCTCCCAAAGCCAGCCACCCAGTGAGCCTTTCCAAGCAGGGTGAGGGAAAGTGGGATTGGGTGCTGTTTTCTTTTCATTTTTTTCAAGTAAGCTTCTGACCGCAACTGAAAAGAAAACCTAAAGCATGGAAATTTAAATTCTGTAGCCTGGAAAGTTAGTTTGAAAATTACAAATGTTTACCTTTCCCCCCCCATCTTGCAATTTTGAAGGCATGAGTCTGATCATAGAGAACTGGCATAAAGAATACAGTCCCAGATCGAGCATTCTCTTTTTTTCTTTTTCTTTTGTATTGAAAGAGCAGAGTACTACCAGCAAAATCTTTCTCAGTGATCCAAAGAGTTTTGCCCTAGGCTTTTGGGCTGGATCTGAAGCTTGACAGGGCTCACAGATGAGCTGTCCCTGTAGTCCCTCATTTGTCATTACATCTACACATGATCTCACCTCCAGTGGACCGTGGTGGACTCACCACTGTAGAGATAGAGGGCTCATTTTCCTCTTGGCTGTTTTGTGTTTCAACAGCCCACACACACCATACTGGACTTCCACCTAACACTGACTCACCGGTTGACTTGTTGGCAGCCCCAGAGCCTCAAAACTAAACCCTCCCTGCTCCCTGATGCCTCGATGCAGGAGAAGCTGTCACTGCCAGCACTGTGGCAGACAACGGGGACACCCAAGGAGACCCAGCACGGCTCTGGCAGCTCTGCCCAGTGCCACCGGCTGCTGACAACCCTCAGACTTCATGTGCCACTGCAGCTCCTGCCTTTGAGTCATCCCCACGCTTTACATACAAGGTGCCAGCTGATGCAAATTTATGTAACTGCACACTTGCCAGGTTTAGTCACCCTCTCATCATGGCATATCCTCACACACACAACACAAACCTGTCTATGTGCTCCAGAAGACCAACACAGCTCAGCAAGTCAGGGTTGGGATGCAGCTGGCCCTATCCCAGGTAGGAGGGCAGCACACAGAGACTGTTTTTCTTGGCATGAAAGGGTTAAGTTCAGAAATAGGCTGACTCGAAGCACATTCCCCAGATTGTTTTTTAGGATTGAGAGGAAAACAAGTATTCCTTAGAGAGAGCCTGCCAATTTGTCTGGCTGTTAGCTAAATGACCTATGCGAGAGATCTTAATCTGGCTTTTAATAGGTTTTGTGACGAAATTTCATCTGTGGAGGTCAGTATCTGGTTGAAGAGGGAATTTAAACCCACCTCACAGGGATGGGCAGAGGGATCCCTGGAGATTCTCCTGCCTTTGGAGATACTGACATCTTCTCATTTATGAAATGCATCCACCCTTGGGGACCTAAGCTTATCAACCACTGTTCAAGTGAAGGTCTGCCAGGCCTGTGGTTGCCGTTCAGCACAGGAAACAATCAGTAAAGCCAAATACTGCATGATGGAGGCTCTGGGGCTTTTCTGTGTCCCTGTCTCCCACTGCAAACTCCACAGCTGGGAAGACACCAGCCCCAGTTCTGCTGAACAAAGCTTAGGCTCACTACAGCACAACTTGTGTAGCACCGAACAGCATAATTAAGCTGCTTACTGTCAGCCTCACCTCTATGCCTGGGAAGACCACGGAACAGAACCTCCTAGATGTGCTAAGGCACATGGAGGACAGCAAGGTGATGGAAGACAGCCAGCATGGCTTCACTAGGGGCAAATCCTGCCTCATCAACCTAGTGGCTTTCTATGAGAAAGGGACTATGGCAGTGGATAAGGGATGACCTATGGATGTGATCTACCTGGATTTCTGCAAGGCCTACATAACACTTTCTCTGCTGAATACACATAACAAGCTTCTGGCTTCATATAAATCTGTTCAGTTCCACAGAGAGTCAGGAGCACTATGCTGGCTGGCACCAGCCTCTCCTGTCTTAGGGAAAACAAGTCTGGGTCAGTACAATTTGCCTCTCTTTTTACTTCCACTGGAAGATTAAGCTTTACATCCATTTCCACAACCTAGAGATAAGAAGGACAGTGTTAAACATCTGCCTGCAGTGCACTGGGCTGAATTCATGTGCTGGACAAAGCTAGCCCTGTATACAGTCTGGGACTGGTGCAGCCATCAGATTCAATTACAGATCCTAAGACCATATTTCCAATTCTGTATCACTACCTGTGGTTCCTCTGTAGTCTTAAGAGATTACCAATTCATTAAACAGATCCCTCATTCTATTCCTGACCACTACACCTGTACCAGAGATACCATTTAATTTTACAGTTTAGGCACCAAGGCTTAAAGAAATTGAAATTTGCTGCATGCCCCCACAGCATTTCAGCATATAACTCCCAGGGATTTATGACCAACGTGAGTTGGTGAATCCCAGCTCAAGTGGTATCTTCAGCCTCATGAGAGGAGGTTGTAGTCAGATGGGAGTCAGTCTCTTCTGCCAGGCAATCAGCAAAAGAACAAGGGGACAGAGTCTCAAGTTGTGCCAGGGGAGGTCTAGGCTGGCTATTAGGAGGAAGTTCTTCACAGAGAGAGGGAGCTGCCATTGGAATGGGCTGCTCAGGGAGGTGGCAGAGTTGCTGTTCCTGGAGGTGTTCAAGAAAAGACTGGATGGGGCACTTAGTGCTGTGGTCTAGTTGATTGGCTAGGGCTGAGTGATAGGTTGGACTGCATGATCTTGAAGGTCTCTTCCAACCTGTTTGATTCTATGATTCTATGAGATATTTTCTCAGTGTGCCTAAACGAATTAACAGCAGAGCTATGCCAGCTTCCAAGTCAACCAAACTGGGCCTGAAATGTACTGATGGAACCGCCTCCAAAACTGAAGTCAGATGAGTAAGAAGCATCCACAATGGAAGGCTATATAAATAGATACTGTGACACGTTGCTTTCTGGAGGGGGCCAATCCTTCTCCACGGCTAGGACACGATTAGAAAATGAAAGGTTACACCATTTGCTGCATCCCTTGGTTTTGAGTGAAGCTGTGGTGAGGGAGCCTTTGCAGACATGGAAGGCTTTGCAAAGGAACAGCTCCTGGGATGGACAGAGCACCCCATTCCCTAAGGTGAAAGGCGAATTAGCCTCCACCTGCCTACCAGAGCCGAACATGTGTCCCAGATTTGCTGCATGCTGCACTCCTCAGACTCTCATTCATACGTCTGTTTCCCAAAATAAAGACACCGTGACGCATTCTTGAGACTGGGGCCTGGTGTTATTTCCATTATGGGACAAGAAGCACTTACCACAGGGTTCATCCATCTGTGACACACAGATTGACTCACAGAGGCTACATGGGGCAAAGCGCAATGGAGCGTTGCTGCTCTGCGGTGCATAGAGAGGATGGGTCCATGCAGGACCCCCGTCAGAATACATGGAAACCTTTCTGCTGCCATGAGAGCTGTATTTTTTTTGGGCCACTTCTCAGAATAGATCAGAAAAGCACATAAAATAAATGTCCCCACGGGAAAAGCAAACTAGAGCCCCATCAGGTCAAAGTCATGGACTCTGCTTATGTAACAACCCAGTTCTAAGGTGAAGTAAAAAGAAATTCCATGCTTGCATGACTCATTAGTTTATTATAAGTAAGCTGACTCTTACAGGATGGCTTCCACCAAAAACTAGACAGCTGACAAAGGTCTACAGGCAGCCAAATACCACAGACCTGGAGCTCAATGTCAGTCACACCACGCTGGTTACAGGGAATCAGAAAGCCTCCCACCCCCTCAGTGGAGATGGGAGCATCGAATTAGGGCTCCTGCAGGCTCTAAGGATATCCCTAACCTCAACACTTCTGTCCTTGCAAGGAGTGAAGCTTGCCAATATAAATGGCTGAAGACTGAGAGGAAGAAACTGAAAACATGAAGGGAAGCCAAGGGAAAATGCTGAGTTTCCTGGAGGCTTTCCGTCCCCAGCTGCTTGGCCTGCTGGATTCCAAGTCCTCTGATAAAACCAACAGACAGACAAGTGGGAACTAAGATGTCTCTTGACTGGAAAGGCATTTTGGAACATTGCAACACAAATAAAAATGCACTCATACCCACATCTACTATTTCTCTCTTGCACTGGCTGGCCAAGTTGGCCCTGGCATCACACAAGCAACAACCAGGAGCGTTGTTATTCTCCTGCTCTGTACAACAAGCAACCACCAAAGCCATCCACCATCTCCACAGCCACAAAGCAAAGAGGTGTCTCCTGCTGGTTGGCCTTGGTCCTCTCGAAATGCTGTCCCCTCCCTAGCCATTGTGGACAACCTTTCAAAACACCTTTCCTTCCTTTCCATTCCCAGCACGGTTGCTAAGACGCAGAGCCCACAATCCCCTCCTTGCTGTTCACTATTAACACACTCTATTAAGAGCTTTCTCATCAGGAAATTGCTTTCCTATCCACATTAAAATTAGGTTTGGGGTGGGTGGATTTCTCATGGCTTCAGCATTAGGCAGGATTCATATGTTTGCTTTTCAGATTTGACTGAGCATCAAAATAGTTTGTTTTAGGAGCCTCTAGAGTATTCAGTCAGCATGGTACCAGAATTCTGTTTTATTAAGGAGTAGCTAGATGCCCCTTCCTTACATGACAATATACATGGTATGAATGCACTATAGTCTAGTGTGGGAGTGAGCAGATCATGCACATCATAGTGGCTTCTGCAGATGTAGTAGAATTACCCCCATTACACACACCTCTTGCTTTCCCCCTGTCAGCCCCTCACCAGGATTCTGTCACTTCTTCCCCATGAACTTCTTTCTCACTCTATCCTTTGCATAAGACTGTCTCCACTGTACCCAGGGCATTCCATTTACCTCCATGCTATCCTAGATGCTCTGTACTTCTCATATTGATGAATAGAGCTCTTTTCATAGCCTTTCCCCTACCACCTCCATCCACATTTCCTTTCTCTCCTTTAGGGAAAGAGGGGTAGAAATATCTTAATTTGCATAGAACTGTTGTGTAAATTAAAGCTGATGAGAAGGCAAATGATGGTGCAAAGCATCAACAGCTGCCTTCATCCAGTAGTTTCATTTTTAGATAAAGATTGGCTGTTGGCCCATCACAGATTACAGAAGCTCCATCCATGTCCCCATTTAGCCCCTTTTATTGTTTTCCTCTACAACCAGAAGATATCTGCATACTTAAAAGATGATGCTGGCTTGGAATGATACAGCTTCATAAGTTATAAGATCAGAAGACAGAAAATAGACCCAGAAATGTCATCAAGGTGAAGGTTTCACATTAGGAAACTTGAAAAATGTCATACTGGGTGAGATCAGAGGTTCACCCAGCCCAGGACTCCCACCAGCAGAGGTACTCTTCAGGAAAAGCAGGTGAGCCTGGTCTCTGCCTTCAGTTTCTTCCACTCTTACTCTCCTAGTACTTTCATGGTTTGGTTACAGGACATTACCAGGTATATCCCTCTACTCCTAGTATCATAGACTTCTTGTCAATTAACTGTTCCAATTCCTTTTTGAACCTGCTGATATCAGCAGGTTCACCACCTCCTGAGACAGCACACTTCAGAAACTCACTACCTGCCAAGTACAAAAATGACTTCTTTCAGTTAGATTGCTTTCTCTTCTTTCTTGCTTTCAGATGGATACTTTATTTTCAGTTGGATTAAAATCTCTGGATATTAAGCCAACCACATTCTAGTTTAAACATACCCCTCACCTACCACACAGCATCACAGAATGGCTTAGGTTGGAAGTGACCTTAGAGATCATCCACTTGAACCTCCCCACGATGGGAAGGGATGCCATCCCCTTTCCCTGCTGAAGTTCCAGCCTATACAATCTCTCCTCATTGAGAGCTCCTCCATCCCTTTGGTCATTTTAGCTGCCCTTCTCTACCTCTATCCTGAATAGACAGCAATGGCAGGGCATGGGTGCACCTCACCTTCCTACAGTGGCAATATGATACCCTACATCTTGTTCTCAGCAACCTCTCTGACTACATGCAGGGGTTTGCCTGCTTTTTAAGATGTGCTTGAACATGGAGCCAGCGATTCCAAATGACTGCCAAACATGATTCCAAGAAATCCCCTGCAAGCTGTAACTCCAGTTCTGGAGTTCAGCATCTTGAAGGCATGGTTTAATTTTCCCTTGATGGATTAGCTCACATTTATCTACACTGAAGCTCGTGTGCCCTCTTCTTGACACTGGGTCACTTTTATGAGGTCTTTCTGGAATTCCTCACCACTAGCATGGCATTAGACTACCCAAGGAGCTTGGCTTCATCTACAAACCAAATTTTCTGTTTCCGTTTGACTTGCTGTATTTTACAGCCTTTCCTGTTCTCTTTGTTTGAGTGATCTTTTCCATTTCTCAGATGCCAACCATCTCCTGTGATGTGCTGTTTAATTTTCCTGCTGAGTCTGCAGGGAATTTGGGGAATGACTTTGTTTTCTTTTCGAATTGCAGCACACCCTTTACCTAGGACACTCTTATTAACACCCTCCAGGCTGCATGCAAGTCTCTCCATTCTATTTTAACTGCTCCTTTTAAAGTCTGCTTCATATTTACCTTGTCCTCATACAGGATTTATGTGCCCTGCTTTTTCCTGCTGTGATGTTAAATCTAATTGTATTGTGCTTGCTACCAGCGAGCTCTCCTGCCTCTTGGACCAGATCCTGCACACCAGTCTGGGCCAAATCCAGAATAGCATCTTTTCTTACAGCATCTAGGATTAATTGTTCTAGGAAGCAGCTATTTACTTCATCCAAAAACATCTCATCCTCCTGAGGCCTTGACCCAATCTATGTATGGGTAGTTGAAATCTCCGGCTATTAATACCTGTCCTGAACTTGCAGCTTCTTTAATCTCACATACTTCCTGGGGAGGGAAGGGAGGTAAGCTGTAGTACAATTCTAGCACTACACTTAGTATTGGAGTTTGGATTTCCACCCACAAGAATACTACAGCGCTTCTCTTTTCCTGTAACATTTCTATGCTGCTGCACTTTGTATTATCCTTCCCTTGCACTGCCACTCCTTCACCTATACATCCTACTCCAAGCTATGCATCCTACCCTAGCACTCCTATAAACCTGGTAACTTGGCAACAATGCATCCACCTAACTATTTTCTTCCCACCAGGTCCCTGAAGTATCTCCTATACCATGGCTGTCACTTGACAGGTTTCCAGCACTGGGGTACAAGCATGTTTTGTTTTCACTCCAGCACCTGATATTGTGCATGTTACTCAATTGCTTTTGCAGGCAGTCTGATTTGCCTTTCCCACTTATTCTAGTTTTGCATTGTGCAGCAGCAACACATCCAGCTCACAGGTTGCACCAGTCCAAGCCAGGTGCTTCTCTGTACCTTCTTCCAGCTCCCAACCTGAATGCTTCTCTATGACCTTTTTATTTTTCAGTTTTAGCAGACTTGCTCCAAATCTTATTCTGTTTTGACAAAGATATAGCCTATCTACCATTTCTTCCTGTACCCAGAAGACCCAAAGAGTATCCTTGACTCTGCACCATCTGCACTGAGACTGCAGATGTCTGTCCTCCTCTCCAGACCCACCTGTGGCATTACCAGTATCTCAGAGTGCTACCATGGACATTCTGGACTTCAATTTATCCTGCAGAAGAGCTTTAATCATAGAACATTCCACCCATGCTCCTCTGTGCCCCCAGGACTAGCAAAGTCTATCTGCTCCTCCCCTGCATCCATCAGGAACTCAGACAGACACCTTTACATCCCACAGACATGTCACCATGCCAATCTTCAAAGATGTGTCAAACTCAGCTCCCTCTCAATCTGAAAGCTACACCCGCCACTGCCATCACCTTCTTATTCTAATCCCAGGAGATCCTCCCTGCTATTAGAGCATTTCTGGTAAAAGAAGACACTCACATGGAGTGGTGGTGATACCTAAGAGCTGAGGTCTCTTCACACCAGCACATCATGCTGCTCTCCTGAAGACTCTTGCAGCAAGGCAAAATGCCCTACTGGCACAACCTTTTTAGCTCTCTGGCCCTGTAATTACAACACTCTGGGTTTCTCATACAGTTATTTCTTCTACTATTACATTCTCTCATCTTAGCAACCGTTACAGAACAGAATCATAGAACAGTTTGGGTTGGACTAGATGATCTTCAAAGGTCCCTTCCAGCCCCTACCATTCTGTAATCCTGTGACTCTGTGACCTTAAAGATGATCTAGTTCCAACATCCCTGGCATGGGCAGTCCACTAGACTAGGTTGTTCAAAGCTTTGTCCAGCCTGGCCTCGTGGTTAGACTAAAGTCCCAAGAGTTAGGTCTGGATTCACATTTAGAGCCAACAGAAAAACTATACTGTCTAATTCAAAGCCATCTGCAGATTCAGACTTACACTTCC
>VWYK01052624.1:1156-14423 GCA_013399775.1 Semnornis frantzii | reverse complement strand
CAGAAATCCAATCCTCCCCCCTTGGACAGAGAAAGCTCAGAAGAGNAATTATATGCAATATAAAAATAATACAGAAATCCAATCCTCCCCCCTTGGACAGAGAAAGCTCAGAAGAGCTTCTCTCCCCTCAGATAGAAAACCAGTAAGATCTCATGTGTTACCTGGTCAGTCAAGGTTAGTACAAAGTGTGGAGGAGTCAGAGAGGTGAAGACACAGCCGAGAGCCCAAGAGAGTAAAATGATTTATATATAGGCTTTTTATACCAATTAGCAAACTAATGAATGATCTAGACTTTATCACTATTATTCTTTTACAACCAATGCTATAATTTATTTACATTCTGCAATGAACTTTCCTGAAAGTCCAGATTTCTCTTATTGCAATTTTCCAATAAGCCTTAAACTACTACAAAAGGGAAGAGTGAAACACTGGCACAGGTTGCATAGCAAAGTGGTAGATGCACAGTCCCTGAAGCATTGAAGATTGTGTGGGGTTCTGCGCAACCTGATGTAGTTAAACATGTCCCTGCTCGCTGCAGCAGGGTTTGAACTAGATGACCTTTAAAAGTCCCTTCCAACCCATTCTACAATTCCAAGGTTTATCTTTTATATTGTAAAAGGTACAATGCTGTCATTTTCTGTCCAATAGTATATTATTTGTGACTCCAATAATTTTCATAAGGAACATATACTTTATTTGCCAGAATTCTTTATGGCTTACATTGCTAATTCCCTTTTTACATTTAGTTTGTAGATTCTCATCCTCGAGGCACCTAAGCACAAATATGTTTCTTTGTGCCAGCTGGCCTGTAAGATTTCCCTCCCTAGCCTAGGGCCATAGGGAGGTCTTTCTCTTGCTTGTAGGCTGTTTTTGATTAAAGATAGCGCATTTTATTTCATCTCAGGGCTTCAGAATTCTGCATTGTGTGTCCAACAAGAGGCTGTGCCTGCAAAATGGCTGTTTGAGGCAGTGGGGTAAACTCTATGAGCAGATTTGCTTGTTAAGTGCAGGGAAACAGGAGCAGATTCAAAACTGTGTCACAAATCACATACAAGTCTAAGTTAAATTCTAGTGAGATCAGAACAACGTATGAGAAGATCTAATTTCTGTTATCTTCTGTGTTTTGTGCCGTATCTTAATGTTCTGATACACTTCCAATTTCTCACCAGGACTTGGAGAAATTTTAACCAAGGTAGTTTCAAATGTAATCTTAAAATAATGAATGTGTTTCTGGTTGCTGTTAGTTTTGTAAACACTAATCTTTCAGACTACATTTCAGCTCCATCCTCACAGACTAAATAACAGAGTCCTTGCAAATTTTCCTCTCCTTCCTTTTCGGAGAAAACAAAAATATTTTGTGTGCTACACTGTGAAGAAATGCTACACTTGCAGCAAATCTTTATTAAAAATAGAATGCATACATGTAATGATAGCCTGCCATCTCAGTACAATGACAGAGACTTCAAAAATAAATAGTGCTTATCATTAAGCTGGTTTCCTGTTGAATCTTTTTGAAGCCAGATGCATCCAGCATGCAAAGATTGCATTTATGTGTAGACTTCTCAATACCTGGTTTGCTTTCAGTTTGAAATGATACTTTGAATGTTCTGAGATTTTCTGCTGTGTTGACTACATAGGAAAATAATTACAAAAGAAAAATAACAGAAAATTAATTATTGTAGAGTTTGTAGTATATTATAACTAATGAACTAAAAATAAGCCCCTATGTTGAGATACACTACAGAAAATGCCCTGTAGATTTTAACAGGTGGGATATTTCTCTACAAAAAGCAATGCAATAGTGAACAAGTAGAAGAGAGAAGAACAAAGAGGATGAATGCATGGCAATAGTACTTGCAGTAAGGTATAGCTATGGGAATATGGAGAATCCCACATGGGCAGAGCCAGGTTTGTTCATCTTGTGTGGCAGCAGGGGTATCCTGCCATGCTTGGCCTGAGAGCTGTAGAACAATTAACCTAATTACAGTACCATACTGTTCACTGCTCAGGTTGTTACTGGACTGGTTTTTTTTTTTTTTCCTCACTTCTTTATCATCTTTTCCACCACTATCTTTTGTCTTTCCTGTTTCCTTTTTTTCTATGCTTTCTTGATTGATCGATTTCTTAGTAAACCATTTTAACAACATTATATATGAAGATGTGTCATTCCTTCTGTTAAAGGCATACATTAAGTTCCTAGTCTCATCCTTTTTTTTTTAATTACCTTGTTGACAGCCTGGTGGGCCATGTACTCCAAATTAAATTCTCAGTATTTTGTTGGTAAGGCTCCATTTTGAATAATTTACATTTTAAATGTATGACACATATCATTGTAATGGGATGGGGTAATTAATTAATGCAAGATGATATTTAAAAAATATTAAGTTTATTAATATTAAATATTCAGAACTCGCATCACCCCGATCACCATTTAATAATAATATTAACAGGCTCTTTGCAACATTATGGAAACTATATACAGGCTATAACAGGATCTGGAGATAACTATTAAATATAAACATTAATTGAACTCGATTTAAAACTGGCAGAGAAGGCTTTGTGGCCAGTATGCCGCTTGCTCACTAAATGGACNGCTTCCAGGTGCAGGCAGATGTCTTGCGG
This sequence comes from Semnornis frantzii, assembly GCA_013399775.1. Lineage (NCBI taxonomy): Eukaryota > Metazoa > Chordata > Aves > Piciformes > Ramphastidae > Semnornis > Semnornis frantzii. Next base: position 11,801 of record VWYK01052624.1, on the reverse strand, counting down.
TGTCACGCTGGCGGTGCAGGCCAAATGCATGGAGGTATAAGAGGCAGTAGGCACAGACACACCTTGTAATGGCAAAGGGCAAAGGCGTCTGTGCTCCCTGCTGATCTCCCTTTTATCCAATACAGCCTGAGACCAATGGACCTTTGGACACAGGATAGCCAACGAAATGGCAGTTACTCAAGATTTGCCCGTATTAGGTGAAGCCATAGGCTTGCTTTACCCTTCTTTGGGCAGAACACAGCCTTGCACAAGGCAACCGTGTGCACCTTGTTTACAGCAGGGTCTGGGCAGGCCACAGACCCCAGACTTAGTGGCTCCAGGCCCTTTGTCTCTTTTCCCATGGTTGCTCTCCCCAAAACAGCAGGAGGGAGAGCAGAAAAACATGCCTGGGCAAGCCAGGAGAGGTACAAGCCCAATTTGGCCTGCCTAGGCCTGCCACAACAATCATATAATACAAAGCAGCTTTAACCAGGCTTTTCATAAATGGACCTTGCAGAATTTAAGTGTTCCTGAGGTGAAAGGAGAGGTTCTCACATGAATCTGTAGCTGATGATAGGAAAGGAAAAATACAGGCATTTCACAGCAGAGGGTGTTACCAGTAGATTGTCACAGGAATCCATCTGGGACCAATCTTGATCAGGATATCCATGAATGACCTAGAAACAAGATGAAATCGAAATGACAAAATAGTCTCACATTGCCAAGTATCATGAGGTAAAAACTAAAATGAAGCACAAGGAGTTGCTGAAGAATCTCTTAGTGAGTGACTGCTGAGTGGCATACCAGCAGATGGGAGTTTAGCATTGAAAACTACACAGGAGGAAAGCATATAGGAAATAAGTTTAACTTTACATTCTGGAATTCCTACCAATCCAGAAGGAAATGTCATCTGTCTCTGGTTTCAAAACAGTCAAAAGATAAAACTGCATTTGAAGTTATTAGGAAAGAAGTAGGAGAGACAACAATATTATACCTCACCATAAATCTATGATGCTATCGACCGTCTGTAGCTTCTATTTCCAAAACAATGCTGTGGCATAGGAGAAGATGCCAGAGAGGGAAGAAAACCATGTTCAAACAAATTAAATACATTATGATGACTCAGCTCAGAAAAGGGACTCAGAAAAGTAGAGTTCTGTAACCTCCCTGTCTGGAGAAGATGACTAGGGGATGAATGTACACTGTCTCATAAGAAAAGACAAAAATTTTAAAAATTAAGTTGGTAACAACATAAATTAATAATGGAGGGGAAAAAAAAAGAGTTTTAAAAAAATGACAAATTTATATAATTGCTCATACAACAGTGACACGTTAGAATTAACCTTTCTGTAGCATCCAAATATCAATCCATAGTCTTTACTAAGACAAATTAAAAAGAGTAATAATCTTTGATGAATTATAAAACAAAAGAACAACAGGACTTTGGACAGGCTACTAAGGAGTGATGAAAACCAAAGAGAGAAATTGAAGGTTTAAGCTTCATGTGTAGTGTCAGAACAGTGAGATAATCAAATAGCCTATCCATATAGCCAGCTGATTCCCATCCCTTTTATTTTGCATTGGCATCAGGAACAGAATTTCTCTGAATAAGAAGAAATAAGCTATTAGAATCTGCTCTTTTGATTGTGTGCAGTTCTGGACCCCCCAGCACAGGAAGGACATGGAACTGTTGGAGCGGGTCCAGAGGAGGGCCACGAAGATGCTCAGAGGTCTGGAGAAGCTCTGCTATGAGGACAGGCTACAAGAGTTGGGGCTCTTCAGCCTGGAGAAGAGAAGGCTTCCAGGAGACCTTAGAGTAGCCTTCCAGTATCTGAAGGGGGCCTACAGGAAGGCTGGGGAGGGACTATTGACAAGGTCTTGCAATGACAAGACAAGGAGCAATGGGTTTAAACTGGCAGAGGAGAGATCAAAACTGGATGTTATGAGGAAGTTCTTTCCAGTGAGGGTGGTGAGACACTGACACAGGCTGCCCAGGGAGGTTGTGGCTGCTCCCTCCCTGGAGGTGTTCAAGGCCAGGTTGGAGGAGGCCTTGAGTGACCTATACTAGTGGGAGGTGTCCCTGCCTATGGCAGGGGGTTGGAACTAGATGATCCTTGAGGTCCCTTCCAACCTTATCATTCTATGATTCTATGACTTAGACAAGGGCAGGATTAAACCCTCATATTACTGAATTGATATCATAATTATAGCTGAATTGGCACACAACCATTTAGAAACTTGGGTTTTGTTTAACTTAAATAATATATGTTTACATGCTAAAGGTTTATTTAACTACAGTTCAGAAACAAAACTGTTCAGCCATTTCTGAGTTGGAGACCTGGTAGAAATGCTGTTTATCTGTCAGTGATTTTAATTTGGGTTCCAATTTGCTCTGAGATAAATGGGACTTGGTCAAAGGGATTTTATTCAGTGACTGGGGATTGATAGAAAATAATACACTAGATCTTGTAAGCTACAAGGCTGGATCTGCTGGTGAGATATGCAAGAGGAGACAGCTGAACCCCACAGCCCAGGGAGTCACTTTCTGCTGGAACAGAGGTCAGCCATCAATAACTCTGAGCAGCCTTGACCCTCCTGAAAGACAGTCTAGGTAACAGAGACCCTATATCAGGGTTCTACTCATCCACCTCCTGCAAGGTCTAAGAGATTTATTTCCCAGGCTGCCCTCCACATCGTTCTTCTTGCACTTTATAAATGACATACCAGCTGTTCAGCTTTCTCACTACACTATCCATCAAGAATTTTACAGTCCAGATTTAAAATGGTCTGCCTAACTCCTTATGGCTTGAGTATTTATGAGGTCCTGAACCAAAACTGCCTTGTGACACAGGAATTTACACCCTCTAGCAGTTCTTTAGAAACATTTTTTAGCACTAAATATATATATTAAAAAAAAAAATACAGTGATTTTCTACTCTGTGCCAGTTCTATGGCTCATACACAGAAGAATAAGCCCTTGTTTGAGCAGACCTCTCAGAAAGGAGAGCAGAAAGTCCTGGGCATTGCTTCGAAATGAGAACCCACAGTCAGGATGACTCAGTGTGCAGAAATGAACTATAATTATACCTGTGGGTTTTCATTCACTAATTTAGCTATTTCATAGTTCAGGAGTTTGTGCAGAAAGCTTTTCTATAAGGCCTCTTTAAGGATGTTTACAAGACAGGTGTTCTGACCTTCTTCTGTGCTGAAAGAGAAATCCAGTTTGCCCACTTAATAATAAAAAATACTCTTCTGTTGTCCAGGACTGAAGTTTTTTGCTGCACTCAGTTGTTCTTCCCATACAAAATTAGTTTCTAACATGCTTTCAAACTATGTGAGGGTCATGTCTCTACAAGTATTTGGGGGGGAGGGGGGTGTCTGTATCCACTAAAATTTGAACATTTGTTTTAAATTTTTGGTTTAAAGGGAGACAGTTCTACAAAGCTCATGGTGGAACCTCCCTTCCTTTCAGCATGCCACAAGTAACCCTGCAGCCATGTATTTATACCAGCAGAGGAGGCTTGTGTAGCTTCAGATGTATGCAAATTGCCTTCTACAGCTGGACTCGGCTGTGCATTCCAGTTCATCAAGCCATCCTGTCAGGAATTTATTTTTCTCAATTACAGAAGCAGAGTTTCAAGTTCAAACAATGACATTCTGCTTTAGGACTTGTGAATGCTGAAGGGAAAAATGTTTCCCCACACCCCAAAATTCAGTACTTTGATATTTTTGTAGGAATCATAGACTCATAGAATGGTAAGGTTGGAAGGGACCTCAAAGATCATCTAGTTCCACCCCCCTGCCATAGGCAGGGACACCTCCCACTAGTACAGGTCACTCAAGGCCTCCTCCAACCTGGCCTTGAACACTTCCATGGAGGGAGCAGCCACAACCTCCCTGGGCAACCTGTGCCAATGCCTCGCCACCTTCACTGTAAAGAACTTCTTAACACCCAGTTTAAATCTCCCTTCTGCCAGTTTAAACCCATTGCTCCTTGTCCTGTAATTACAAGACCTTGTCAACAGTCCCTCCCCACTCTTCCTGTAGGCCCCCTTCAGATACTGGAAGGCTACTACAAGGTCTCCTTGAAGCCTTCTCTTCTCCAGGCTGCAGAGCCCCAACTCTCTCAGCCTGTCCTCATAGCAGAGCTGCTTCAGCCCTCTGAGCATCTTCGTGGCCCTCCTCTGGACCCACTCCAACAGTTCCATGTCCTTCCTGTGCTGGGGGGTCTGGAACTGTACACTAACTATGTTCTATGTATATTTCACTTCCTACAGTGTTGTACTTCATACCATTCATAGAAAATTGCAGGGGGTTTAGGTTCTTATTAATAGGAGAAAAATTCACTTTCTTACAGTGCTGAGAATCATAATGGATTAGGAAAGATGAGGCATAAAATGGAAAAAAACATCCTGAGTGTTATGTGCCCTTTATTAATAAGCAGAATCTAAGTGCCTAGAAGTATTTGAGTGTTCCAGGAAGACAATTAAAATTAGATGGGGACCTAGACCTCATTAAGTAGCATGAGATTGACTATACTGCACTGTGCCTCTGCCCCTGCAAAGCATAATTTCATTAAATATTGCTTTTTATAAACTTTTCCTTAGAAGCCTTGTCACACAAACCAAACATATGCAAACAGAAGAAAACATCCCATTTTGATCTCACATTTTGTAATGGAGACATCAGTTCTTATCTCATATTATTGTCTATGTAGACAGCAGACTAACAAAATCTCCAGACTAAATGGATCCATTTAGAGTGACCCTTGAGTCATTATGAGATGCTCTAACCTGTAACTACATCCCTGGACAGTCCCAGTCATCACAGATTTAAAATGTTTGCTTGCAGGCTACAGTTGTCCCAGCAGAAGAAGCTGCACTATGTCTCATTGGTAACTGATAAGTAGTGGTCTTACTCAGTATTTCCACAATATCTCACTATTTTAAGTCCAGAATTATCACATTTCACCCTTTATTAATTTCATCATATTCCCACACTAATCTCATTATATATCCATAAAATCTCATGTTCACAGAAGATAAAGTTATCCCTCTATCAAATAAAACAACATACAAGTTCCTGCAATCCTCAGTTATCAGTCCTGGGTGTTAGTAACATGAAAATCTTTGGGATGTGATGGGGTTTTAGGGTACAGCATCATGTTGCACTTAATCCAATTTAACTGCAGTCTGCTGCCAAAGTGCTGATCTTGCTCTTCCTTTCTCCCAGCCCTGTCTCTCATCCTTGCAATAGCAATCACATGCCTGTGTGGTGATTGGATCACTTCACTGATCCCACGGGAAACACAGCCATATTCTGATGTGGCAGCAGCCTCAGGGGACACTGTGTGTGGGAGGGAGGCCAGCACGTCCCATTTGCTGGTAGCTCATAGTTAGCTCAGATGAGGTAGAAGGTGAAACTCCATCCAGAATGTCCTGTATGGAGTGGGATGTTGGCTACAGCTCCTTCATGTCACAAAATCCACCTTCTCAGTTTGTAACAATGAATGTTCCCACCCGTGGCTTAAGCCCAGAGCTGCATATCCAGAGTGATCAATCTCTGCAGAGCAGGCACAGAAGCAAATAGTGAAAGGATGACATCACTACCACTAAATCTCTTTGCTAGATAAAAAAAGAGAACCTCAGTACTTAAGAACACCAGCCTGCAGCCTTCTTAGCCCCAAAACTTAACACTCAAGAGTGAAAAGTCACAAATCACAGATAACCCCAGAACTGTTAAGCTTGTTATGCAGGAGGGCTTGTATTAGGAAAACAAACCACATGTTGTAAGCGGTTTTCTAACATTTGAACCTAACATCCTCCACACTAAGTATGTGTTTTGGACAGTTACAGCCTATAATAACTGTGCCCCCACAAAAATGCAGGCCCTGTACATGTGCCTTCCCACCATCTCCTTCACTCCCACCACACAGCCTTCTAAAAGTAGTTACCCAGAGAGTTCCTGTACTGCCCACAGTGCTCTGACAAGCTCCAGCCATCTTCCACCTCCTCCCTCAGACCTCCTTTCATTCAGAAAAATCAGCTGCACCCTCCCACTTGCACCTGACCTTGGGCAAGATCCCAATGCCTAGCACTGCTTTGGCATCTATGGTTGCCATCTCAGTTTTCCTCCCATCTTTTCTCATGAGAGCAGGCTTCCTGGGGATCTTGGACTGAACATACCTCTTTTTCCATCTGAGCCAGTGGTTATCTGATGCTGTACTAGCAAAGAACAGATTTCGCTGCCCCACATCAGTGCTGATATTCTTCCTTGCTCTTAAGTAAACTTACATGGCTTTAGGCTCATACTGGCATTGCAATGGAGTAGAAGAGCTGTACAGACTTCCCATCTGTTGCTGTTTAAGCTTTCCCAGAGCCCACAAGCCCAATGGAACAGAATTTAGGAAGCCTCTCCTCTCCCCTTCTCCCCATGTGTAAAAAATTAGGCAGAAAAGGGATCAAACAACCAAAGAACAGCCTGATAGTGATTTGGAAGTTAAAAAGTAATTTTAACAACAACAAAAAAAAAAAAGGAAAGGAATAGATAGGTATATATATACAAAACCAGGTTGGATGGCAGTAGATTATGCAGATTGAGAAGGATTCTCCTTGGATGCAGGCCCCAACACGAGGTAGCAGGTCTGGCCACACAGCTAATCCAGGCACCTGGTTAACAGGTGAGATGTTGTAAGAGCAAAGACAAGAGCCAGAGCAAGCAAGCAGGGAATTGACTGCCTCTTAAATAGGGTTGTGGACAGGAAGTGGAAGTGCAATAAAATTTGACCCCGGGGGTGGGGGTGATATTCTCCCTGCTCACCTGGGGTCAGGTTTCCAGTTCACTCCCCCACCCCAGAATGGGCTTAACCCAGCACACCGTCTCACTGTCACTTGATGGAGGAAGGATTTGCCTCAGCTTCTTGTAAAGATGATCAGAGGGAACTGCAGAAGGCTGCAAATCTATATTTATTTTCTGATGAAGCTTAAATGATAAATAGCTAAGCACTCAAATCTGCTACCAAGATTTATCTGTACTGATTCTGTATCTTCTGAATGCAGTAAGAAATAGCGATGACGCTGCTAGATGCTGTACATACAGTCTTACTTGGGCTAAACACAAATTTCTGTTAGAGGCAGAACTCACCTAGACAATTTGTTCTTCCTGATCACATTCTAGTGTCTTATCTTACTGCTGCAACTGTCTCACATCTTTTGCTCATTCTGCTTCTTGCATCTAGAATATATCCTTCCTCAAGTGCACCTTCATCCCAAACTCCCTTAATGCAATCATGACCTTCCCCACCCTTCTCTTGAGAAGCTCTGCAGGGCCAATGCAACCACCTGCCTGGACCAAATATGGAAAGGTGCTGCATTTGTGTGCACTGAAGGGCTCAGGCAAAGCTCACTTACATTAGTGGAAAAATTCTTGCCAGCTTCACTGTACTTTTGATTTCTGCTGTTTGTAGGCAGTACACAGGTTCCCCAGCCCATGGTACATCGTCTTTTCTCATTTGTATGGAGGCTAACACCACAGCCACTGACTTATTTCCATGAGCAATTTTCTTAGCAAATGTAATGCAGTCCTGTGTGCATTGATTTGTAATTATGAAAGTAAAATGAAAAATTCTAACCTATTCCTTTTACAACTCAAGGTTTTACCATGTGGTTTTCTGTCGTTCTTCCAACATTCTTCTTCTAATGCAGTCCTGTGTACATTGATTTGTAATTATGAAAGTAAAATGAAAAATTCTAACCTATTCCTTTTACAACTCAAGGTTTTACTATATGGTTTTCTGTCATTCTTCCAACAGAAACTCAAGACCATGAAGTTACATTCTGGCTGTTAAAGAAGGAAACACTTTCAGAAATATGCATATCTGTGATTTTTATACCTGTAGTGTTTGTATTTAATGATTTGGGTGTTTAACCAGTTCTGTTGAGATTATTTTTAAAGCATTTCAGTTCACCTTTAAAATTAAATTCCAGGCTTCCAAGAAGTCCATGTGAGGATGAGGGTGAAGCATCATTAGTGGTTTTAACTGTTCAAATGCTGCCCCTCCATGTGGTGACCTCCTTCTTCAGTGCTCACGTCATTTCATATTAATTCAATCTGAGCTGGAAAACACACATCACCCCTACAGCAGCCCAGAGATGAAGTTTCCTCTGCTTTCCATAGGGCAGACACAGTGGAGGATGGAGCAGGGGGGAACATCTCTTGGGACAGAGATCAGGGTGAAGCAGTCTTTGCACACAGGTCCTTGGCCCCAGTCTGAAGATCTGATTAGAAGTGGGAGTTGGACTGTCTTAACCCCTCCCATCCCAAAGCTTCGGTAGTTTCCCAAACTCTCACACATCAGCCCTTCCCAAACCATTTCAGCATGCAACACCAGGGTAATCCAGATCTCTCCTCCTTGCAGTCCTGCCCCCCAAAGCTTTCTCATCCAAGTCACAACTCAATGCAAATGCTATCTTCTTTGAGGACTTTCTCAAGATCAGACCCTGGTCACAGTCCTCGCAGCCTCTGCATAGCCCCACACATTATGGAGGTTCCTTGTTCCCCCCCCAAGGACTATAACAGCCCTATACCCAAAACTTTCCCCTAAGCATGTCAAGTTAGACCCCAAAATTTGCAGGATGATTAAAAAACCTGCTTGAGAAGACATCAGTGTAAAAAAAGTAGTGTGAAAAAGAGGTCTAAAACTGAATGTCATTCTGGGCTGTGATGCTCTTCCAGAAAGCTCCTTTCATGGACTGTATCTAGCTGTCATGGCCTCACTAAGTGCAATCTCACAGAGCTGAGGCCCCTACCAAATGTAATTGTGGCTTTCTTTTTACGGACAGGCTGGGCTAAGTTGTTATGCAACACATTAACAGCTTGGGAAGTAGGAGGCAGGAATCTGTGCATCCTTAGTCTGCCAGGATCAAATATATATTCAGTGTCCACTGAAAAGTAGTTTTCTAATGGGGTGTCTGTGCATCCCTGTATTTAACCTGATGCTGCATCCTCAGCAAGTTTGCAGATGATACCAAGCTGTGGGGCACAGGCGACTTGCTAGAGGGCAGAGATGCCATCCAGAGGGACCTGGACAGGCTGGAGAGGTGGGCCCAGGCCAACCTCATGAAATTCAACAAGGCCAAGTGTAAGGTCCTGCACCAGAGTAGGCACAATCCCAAGCACAAATCCAGGCTGGGTGGTGAATGGCTGAGAGCAGTCCTGAGGAAAAGGACCTGGGGGTCAACTCAATATGAGCCTACAGTGTGCCCATGCAGCCCAGACAGGAACTGAGTGCTGGGCTGCATCAAGAGCAGTGTGGCCATGTCGTGGGTTTAAAGAAACCGACAGAGTAAAGCTCTAAAACGAATTGGAGAAAAAAACACAGAATTGTATTTGGAGAGAATTTGCAGATAGAAGTTACAAGGCAGATACAGTATANGGCAATGGGTTTAAACTGTCAGAGGGAAGATTTAGACTGGATGTTAGGAGGAAGTTCTTTGCAGTGAGGGTGGTGAGACACTGGAACAGGTTCCCCAGTGAGGTTGTGGCTGCTCCCTCCCTGGAGGTGTTGAAGGCCAGGTTGGAGGAGGCCTTGAGTGACCAGTACTAGTGGGAGGCATCCCTGCCTATGGCAGGGGGTTGGAACTAGATGATCCTTTAGGTCCCTTCCAACCCTACCATTCTGTGATTCTATGATTCTATGAATCTGCTGTGCTCTTAGAATCCAGTTTGGCTTTGTTTGACTGACATCTTCTCAGTCACAAAACCTCACCCTAACCTACTTATGGTTTTGCTTCTTTGAGCAGTATTTCATGCCCAGAGTTCAGGTTGTGTGGTTAAATTTGATAAAATGCAACATTTTATCATATTTTAGATTAAGAGCACTGGGTGCTGCAGCACAGTTGGCTTTATTCGTGTTCTTCACTATTCTTCAGTATCAAAGTCTCATTCTACAACATCACATAGGATTTTGGCAGTTTTAACAAGCTTTTAAAGTTCTAAGGAGAGATGACTTAGAGCCACGCTGCCCGGGACCACCTCTTGCTTAAATCCATCCAGGTGCTTTCATTTCCCTGAACATACTGTGGTCTTCAAAAGCAGGACTGAGCTATACACCAGGTATTGTCATGCCACAACCTGAAGCTTGTAAACGCGAGTGAAAATCATTAAGGCAAGAGATGGCAGGAAGGTTTTCTGGGAGCCCCTCCCACGCCTCCGTCTCTCTCCTCTGTCGTGGAGTTTTCTGCCACCTGGTGGTGGGAAGTGACCTTCCTCTCCCGGAGGACAGAGGCGTTTGCTGTGGACCACGATTTGGCACTTCGGGAAGCTTTCCTGAGCGAGGACCTGGAGCTGGTGAAAAGAAATGTTTTGGAAAGCCGTCTAACAGAAAGGGACCTGGGGGTTCTAATCGACGAGCAGCTGAATATCAGCAAGCGGTGTGCCCAGGTGACCAAGAAAGCCAATGGCATCCTGGCTTGTATTAGAAATGCTGTGTCCAGCAGGAGCAGGGAGGTGATTGTCCCCTTGTACTCTGCTCTGGTGAGGCCAGAGCACGTCATTATAAGAGGGATAATATGGAGATGCTGGTGAGGGAGGGATGGCGAGTTTGGGGCACGTCATTACAAGAGGGATATGGAGATGCTGGTGAGGGAGGGATGGTGAGTTTGGGGCA
>VWYK01052622.1:42978-65064 GCA_013399775.1 Semnornis frantzii | reverse complement strand
TCCAACCTTACCATTCTAACCTTCTTTCAGAAGACTTTCCAAAATCCACTCAGACCCACTGGAGTTTACATGCTAAGCAACTACAGGAGCAAACGTGCCGGTAAGTTTTGGCTACTTCCCTTGACAACTGCAATTAAACTGTTTGGCAGCTGTCCAAAACCTGTCCTTTTATAGTCCCCTCACTGAAGAGGAGATTCATGGAAGGGTGGCAGTGGGGCACGACAGTTTTTGCACCTGAACAAAGGCCACATCCACCAGCACCACTAAGACAATGAGAAAGCAGCTGACAGTTGTCAAAGTTAATCAAGGCGCGCGATTTCCGGCGCTGATTTTTGTTGGCAGGGTCCAAAGGACGAGGGAAAAGAGCAAACAGAAGGAATTATTGCACCAACACACCTGGCATCTTTCACGCGTTCGTTCGCCTGGTAATATCCAGCTATCACGTAGCTATTCTCTTTGCACCATGAGTCAATCTGAAAAAGGAATTGGGACAATTAAATCCAGAGGAAAAAAACCCAAACAAACAAAAAAAAGCCCACAACACAAAACAAAACAGAAAACAACAAAGCAAAGAAAAAAAAACTCTCCCAGAATTAAGGAAATCTTATGTCTGCCCTGCAAATAGAAGGGCGGTTGGAGCGCGATGGTATCTTTGCTAATTGTTTCTTCAGATATAAATGCATTTATAGATATTTATGTGCACACACAGCTTGGCTAATTTAACACTGGGTTAATGTGTTCCATTATTCTCCAAACAGAAGAAGAGCATGAAGTTCCCTCAGTCAAAGCCTTGCTTAAATCATAGAATACTCATGTTGAAAGGGATCTCTAAAGGTCATCTTGTCCAACTCCCCTGCAGTGAGCAGGGACATCATCAACTAGATCAGATTGCCCAGAGCCCTGTTGAGCCTCACCTTAAATATCCCCAGGGATGGGGCTCCAACTACCTGGCTGTGAAACTTGTTTCAGTGCTCAACAACTCTCACTGTAAAGAACTTGTTCCTAACACCCAATCTAAATGTGCTCTTCTCTAATTTCAAACCACTGCCCCTTGTCTAGCATTGGAGGCCTTCATACAGCATTCCTGCAGATCCCTTCACATACTGGAAGGTGGTGATTAGGCCTCTCTGGAGCCTTCTCTTCTCCAAGATGAACAATCCCAGCACCCTCAGCCTGTCCTCGTAGCAGATGTGCTCCAGCCCTCTGATCATTTTTGTGGCCCTCTTCTGGACCTGCCTGCTCCATGAGGAGTAGGAGGATAGGACTAGCAAAGAGCTTCAACAAAGCTGCCTAGTAGGAGGCTAGATCCTACCTACGACCCTTTGTGGCTATTTCCTTTAGTGTTTGTTTGACTAAGAGGCTAGAAAACATTCACCACGTGGATTTTCCTGGTTTAAGCTAAGACAAAACTAATTCTGGTCAGTGATTTGACTTAGCTCAGGCTCTGCTGAGTGACAGCACTTTCTGAAGTTCAGGGCATGCTTGCATCGAGAGTGACTGCTTCTAGTAGTGAGAGTGCTGACCGAGTGAATTACTGCCAAGGGTTGGGCAGCAGAAAGGTTCTTGCTTAGACTTGCTCCTGTNAGACAGGTAGTATCTTCCCCCAAGGGTTGGGGCAGAAGAAAGGTTCTTGCTTAGACTTGCTCCTGTGCAGACTGAGGCTGCTGCGACATCTTGTGTCCCACACTGGGGTGCAATAAGTCAGAGATGGTAACTGCCGGGAGGAGTGGACAGGATAGGTGACCCTAAACTGACCATGGATGGTATCTTCAGGAGAAAGCTGATGGATCACCAGGGTCAAGCCTCTTTTTCAATGGCACGTGTCCAAGAAGGACTCTGTTCATTCTGCCTTTGATCCTAATCTGTGTGCTCCTGAACCCAGTTCCAGAACGTAGCTCCTGTATTTGCTGTTGAGTCCAGACTGAAACCTCCCCAGTGCCTGACCCCAGCATCAGTGGTGACAGTGACATGATCAGGAGTTGGGTTTGATATTGGTTTGTGTCTGTTTGTATCTATTTCATTTCATTGTTCTTATTTCCACTGCAACTGGGTCAGTTTCTTTCCCAACACATCAGTCAGTCTCCCTTCCTCCCTTCCCATTGCAAAGGGAGAGGGGTTCACAGACAGCATCTGTCACTTGTTTAGTGACCAGCCCAGTCCTAATCCTTGACATGGAGTGTGACAGTACTGTCATTTCAAGAGGAACTGGTTGTTTTTATTTCTCATGTAAGATTTCTAGCTTAAAGCATGGCCATTTTTAACCTCAGTTAGCAAATAAACTCAAATAGAAAGGTAAACAAGGCTGAAGAAGCTTGTCTCATTTACTGGTCATTTTTACAACCTGGTCTGTTAGAAAAAGGCTTCTGTGATAAAACTTTTTTCTTTGAGAGTTCACCTCCAAGGGAAAGCAAGCACTGAAGTAGCTTTACAAACCACATGGGTGGATTCTCCATTCTTGAAAAATCTTTCAATCAAAACTAAACACTTCTTTATGTCAGATGCAAGATCAGACCTTGGTCAAAGATCTGTCTGCATAAATTCTCTCATCTGCTATGGTCATGGTCAGTCCAGGTAGCTCCTCATTATGTACCACCCATGTGGAAAGCATTTGCATTTTTTGGCATGCAATTTACACAACTTTTGAGTGACACAAGTACCAAAGTTGATGTAGTTTTGTTGGGGTTTTAAGTGTAGTTTCAGAACATACACACACTGCTGTTCTTTCTCAGCTTTCTGCTGATTTCCTCCTGCTGAGTCTGCCTTGCTTTGAAATTACAGATAAATATGATGTTTCTCCTTAGAGCTGAGGAGATCAAGTCAGCATAATACAGAGCCCTGAAAGGCAGACGTGGAGGAAGCAGCTTGAATTTGCCTTTTCAGTCCCTGGAGAGCAAGCATTTATAAAAAAAAAATAAAAATAAATACCTGAACAGCTACAGCAAAATAGAGTCCAAAAATATACCTGATGCTGACCTATCACATCCTGCACATCAAATTCATCTCAATTTTAGCAATAATTAGGCTGCATAAACAACCAAACCAAGCAAGTCATGTGAATAATCTCTCCTTTACAAGGGATGACATGGATTTACCTGATAAAACTCAAAGCTGTGTAGCCCTGCTCTAGCTGAGGGCCAACTGCTGCCTCAATTAAAAGCCCATTTGGAGGTCTTAGGACTCAGATTTTAATTGATGGTGGTTTGAAAGCTTGGCATTAAAGCCAGAAGGCCAGACACTAAAATTAAAACAACAAACCCCTCCATCAATTTAAACATAAAAAAACCTTAGCTCTAAATCCATTTTTGTTGCATACTCAAAAGGGTTGTAAAAAAAATGAGAAGATGATTTTTAAGTCTTCTGTTCCCTAAGTGGTAACTAAACAGTGCTTCCATATTAAAAAATACAGAAAAAAAAAAAAGGGGGGGGGGGGGGATATAGCTGTTTCTGCCTGCACTTCCCAAATCACTCCAGTGCTGTCACCAAAGGCACCTTAGGATCAATCAGCCCCTGGCATTTTGAGTCCTTTTCAGGCCTGACATGCACAAGCCAACAGGGTATAAGTTGTCTCTTGTTCTCAAATGTGCATGTCACCCTGAAAAATCAGGAGTGCCCTGTTCTCTGATCCACTCTGGCCCCCAAAGTGGGTTGGCAGAGCCCTGGGAGGGGACAGGCTGTGACCTGCTGCCACCCTGCTGTCCCAAGCAGTCAGGACCTGGCAATGTAGATCAGAGGGAAGTGATACTTGGAGGTTTTGAGCTGAGATGTGGCTGCAAAACCACATCGAATGAGCTGAGAAACACAAAAAGGTACAAAAAGCTCCACGTGAAATGATTTACTTGTCCTTTAATGACTCTGGATTTGAAAGGGATTTCAAACATGCAGGCCAAAGTGTAAATCAAACACATGCTTCTGCTTTCTCCTCCACAGCTACAAACCTTCAGGCACTCCTGTGTGATTAATAAAATCTGGTTTTGCTGGTTGCTTGCACCTGGCTGCCAAGGGTCAGGGCTGGACCAGCCAATAAAAGTGACACTCTCTATTAACCCCTCTGCCTTCCTGGTGGGAGCAGAAGAGAAATAAGGGAGAGAGCCTGACGTGTAGGGAAAGAAACTAACCCAGCTGGAATGGAAATAAGAACAGTGAAATGAAACAAATAGACACAAACCAGTACCAAACCAAGCTCCTGGTGGCAATGACATCACTGTCACCACTGGTGCTGGTGGCAGGCACTAAGGAGGTTTCAGACTGGACTCAGCAGTAGATGGAAACAGGATTCAGTGAGAATGCTGATGAGTAGTTACTGCCAAGGGCTGGGCAGCAGAAAGGGTCTGGCTTAGACTTGCTCTTGTGCAAACTAAAGTCACTGCTGAGGTTTCAGACCCACACTGGAGTGCATTAAGTCAGAGCTGGCAACTGCAGGGAGGAGCAGACTGGACAGGTGAGCCCAAACTGACCATCAAGAGATTCCATCCCATGGACAGCATCTTCAGGGTAAAGCTGAGGGATCACCACGTTCAAACCTCTTCTTCAGTGGCTTGTGCCCATTGAGGGGACCATTCACTCTGCCTTTGATCTTGATCAGTGTGTTCCTGAATCAAGTTCCAGAACCCAGCTCCTGAATTCAGTTCCCATCTGCTGCTGAATCCAGTCTGGAATTTCTGCCACAGCATCAGTGGTGACAGTGAGGTCACTGCCATCAGGAGATGTGCTCAATATTGGTCTGTATCTTATTTAATTTCATTGTTCTCATTTCTATTAAAGCTGGTTTAGTTTCTTTCCCAATCCATCAGCCTCTCTCTCTTACTCTCTTTCTGTTCCCTTTGGATGGGGAGAGGGGTTCACAGAGAGCCTCTGCCACCTGTTCAGTGGCCAGCCCAGCTCCCACCTTTGACAATATATTGTCATTCTACGCTTCACTACAACATCCACTTACTCATTCCCAGAGGAAAAGCAAATTACTGCCATTTACAAAAGTTAAAAACCAAGACCTGCCCACATTAGACAGCAATTCCAAACTGTGTTAGTAAATTTTCCTAAGCAGCAACATGAGGAAAACCCTAAGCAGAAAATGACTACCAGCACACATCCCTGTGTTCCTCCTACGCTCTTAGACTGGTGTAAAAATATTTCAGCCTAACAGATTTTTCTGTCCTTCATGGGGGTATGGCAAACCTAAACAGGCAGAGCTCAGGCCCAGGCCCTGCTCCTATGTCTCTCGCTGCATTTCATCATACTTGGGCTTCAGAAAGATCTCAAACTCCAATAGTGCCATATTAACTGGAAAAAAAAAAAAAAAAAGAGAGAGAGATATTTACAAATAAATGTTTTCTGAGGAAAAATGAAATGGAACATTTAGGCCAAGAAGTCTGGAAGAATCAGAAATTAGTTATGCTTGCAGTTATTGAAAAGGGATGGAATTTCTCCTGCTAATATGACAATTCCTTAAATGGGTAGAAAATCTGGAGCTCAAATCACACCCAGATCTCCCTTTAGTAGTGGCTACACCTACAGCAAAGGTCCCAAAACACTTCTCTGCCCCCAGACTTGCTGCAGCCCACCTTGACTTCCCGTGACAATAAAATCTAATCATGTTTTGCTCTCTCCATCCTTGGCTTTGACAAAGGGACTTTCTGCAATGCCAGGCAGAGACTGGAAAACACCATCTCAGTGGTCCTGACATTGGTCTCCTACTCTGTATGATGACAGGAGGGAAAATGGACTATGCCTCAATGACTTACAGCAGCAGTATAAGGTAGCAGATATCATAATAGGGAATGCTTGCCTGCCCCTGGCTATCCCCTGGTTAATGAACCAAATGTGAGCTCACAGTACACCAACTGAGATTTCAAACCCAAGCCAGAGTTGCAATATGAAGAGACATCAATTTTTTTTTTTCTCCTGTTTAGTCTAATGGCTTCCACAAATGGGGAAGGTGCACTAAAATGAATTAAGAAATACACGCTTATATGTATCTATACAATCTCATTTGGAGACAAGCCCTTTTCTAATTAGCTGGTATGGATTTGAAGTGCCTTAAAGGTAAGCTGGGAAAAGTGTTTTCTGCTGCAGAATAAGGACATTCCCTCTGGGAGTATTCAGCGATAATGACACTGACATAAATAGTTTCTCTGCAGTGAAAAAGAAATTAGACAAAACTACCAGGCTCTGTAGTTTTCTGTTGCTTCCTCAGCAGAAAGTGGTACAGCAGATGGACTTAGGGGGCGGTGAGGTGTAGTGAGACACGGACCCAGGTTACCCAGAGGTGGCAGATGCCGTATCCCTGGAATCATTCCAGGTAAGGTTGGATGGGGCTCTGCACAACCGGCTCTAGTTGCAGATGTCCCTGCTGGGGTTGGACCACGTGAGTTTTAAAGGTCCCTTCCAACCAAAACCACTCTGATTCTGCTCTAAGAACACTCCACTCGCACCACGGATTTAGGTTCCAGTAGCACTGTGCTGGTAAAGCCAAGCCAGCAGTCCAAGTTCCCTCAGCACCAACCCTTTCGCGCCCCAGCCGCCCTCCCTAGGCTCTACCAGAAACAGGAGTCAACTCCCCCAGCTCCTTGCAGGTTATCACCTCATTCCTAGGCCTACGGCCTTACCAGGGTGAGGGCCACCTCCAGCATGGGCGCCAGGGCCAGGGTACCGTGGAAGAGCGGAATGCAGTCAACGAAGAGAGAGGGGGGACCGGCCTGGTCACGGCGCGGGGCTCCCGACGGCCGCTCGGCCACCAGCAGCCCGTTCACGGCACAGTGCGGGTACTTGGCGCTGTGCAGCACCATTTTGCAGTAGGCCTGCGTGGTCAGCTTCATCCTGCCACGGCAAACAGCCCCGCGACCACCGCGCACTGGCCGTACACCCGGCCTCAGCCGCACCGCTTCGCCTCAGGCCGCCAAGTGTCGCCAAAAGCCGTCAAGCACGGCGCCTACGCTGTCGTAAAAGCCGCCGGGCGGTCTGCCCGTATCCCATCGGCCCCTGCGGATAAGGAGCCACTCCTTTGCAGCCGCTTGCTGTCTCGCTTGCCCGCTGTCTCCCGGCGTGCACTGCGCTTCCGGCTGGTGGTTCCTTCCGGTAGCAGCCCGGCGTAGAGGACGGTCGTCAGGTCGTCGGGCCCCGGCGGGCGGTGGGGTAGCGGGATGGGTGGAGGAGTCGTCCGATGACCGGTGGTGGTTGAATGCGTCCCACTCACCACGGCTATCCGCTCTGCGGGACGGTCGGCGGCCAGCACGGCCCGGTTTGGGTGCGGGGGAAATAAGGAGAAGCGCTGAGGCCTTCTTGTCCCCTTGAAGAGGGACTGCCGTGCGGTGTCATATCGCCGTTGTGTCATGTCGGGTGGGCGTGGGATGTTCGGTAACACTGCATGATGGGGTGCAGCTCTGTGTCGTGTGGTTTACGCTAAGGTCAGATGTGGGCCGTGGGCTTGGCGTTCAGCTCACGGCGGGCTCCCGGGAGTGGTTTAGCTGAGGTTAGGGGTCTGTGAGAAACCGGTGGAGTGGAGGTGACAGCACGACTGTGGGAAAAACCGTTAGCTGGGCGTCTGCCCTACCCTCAAACATGTCAGCATTATTTGGAGCTGGAGCATTCTGCAGTGGATGCGAAGTGCATTTACACTTGCCTGAGGCTTCTGGCTTGCACCCAGTAATGGTTTGTGGCCAAGTGAAAGCGTTCTAGAAAGCCGACTTGGAATTGGGAATGCATTTGGGCTCATGCAGGAGGCTGTGAAAAAGAAAGAGTTGGGAAGATTCATCTAAGCTCCTGTAATAGAAAAGCATGGAGCAGTTTGATGCAATGTGCCACCTTTGGGAGAAGGGAGTGGAAGCCTCTAGGCTGGCTTGTCTTTTTATAGAAAAGTGGAAAATTGTGTTACTTCATCTGTGTACATTCCATGTATTCACCTGACCCTGACTTACCTACTTTTGGACCCACAGGATGTTGGCTTCAAGAGCATTCAGCCTTGTCGGGAAGAGAGCCCTTTCCACCTCCATCTGCCTGAGAGCGCATGGACATGGTAGGTGGCAACTGCGTATAGTAAGGACAGTAAAACAAACACTTCAGAGGAAGAACAAAAAAAAGCTGCTACTGAGGGTTTGGGTAAGCTGGCAAGGCTCAAGCTTTGACTGGTGGCAGGGGATCTGAACAGGCTGTGCCAGCAGATGGCATTGCCGAGATGCAGAGGCTGACAGTGGAAGGATTTGAAGGCCAGGCAGAACCTGGGATAGAAAAGTTGTAGAGGGTTTCTGGATGTTTAGTAGGGGAGGTGAGAAATTTGACAGCTGGAAATAGAGATGACTGAAATGTTTATAAGATAATTTTGGATATTACTTTTTATGCAGGTCCTACTTTTATTTTGTTCTCATACGTTTAAATTAGCACCCACTGGAACAGCTCTCTTTGTTTCTCTTCCCTCTCTGATAAGTGGTTCATCTGGAATTCCTTTTTTTTTCCCCTTCCTGGATTCCTTAGCTGACATTGCTGTTTTGACTGAGGTGTTGGATTTTTGTGTTGTGACCAGTAAGTGATGTGTGTGCTTGACTGGGTGTCTCTTCTGTCCTCACATGCAGCTGGTGTTGTCAAAGCAGAGGATTTCAGCCTCCCAGCTTATGTTGACCGTCGTGATCTTCCCCTGCCTGAAGTGGCCTTTGTGAAGGACCTTTCTGCTCAGCAGAAGGCACTGAAAGAGAAGGAAAAGGCATCTTGGACTGCTCTATCCGTCGATGAGAAAGTGGAATGTAGGTATTGGGGGCTTTAGTCAGCCTCACAGCTGGCAACATTACCATCAGAGCTGTTGCATTTTCATTAGTGACAACTTGGAATAGTAAATCCACCACAGACAGTGCCTACTGGGACAGCTGCTGAACCCTGTTCTTCCAAATGGCTCATGAGCCTTGAAGGAACAATTAGTTGTGATGGAGCTCTTTGTATGTACAATGGGGAGATCAGCAGTTTGTGCTCCTGGAATCCTTAGTGCTGTTTCCAGAAGTGTAAAGCACATGCTGTGGTGTCTGCTAGGTGCCTGAAGCCAAGTTCAGCAATTCCTTTCAGAAAATAAGTTCCTGTATTTATTAATTGGTGCCCATCTGCTGTCAACAGGCCGGAAAAAAAACACCCAACTTGTTCTAACAATCATAAAATAGAACTGGTTTTGTAGAATCATAGTATTGTTTTGTTTGAAGCAAAAGGCCTTTAAGGTTGTTAGGTCCAACTGTTAACACATTACTGCCAGGTCACCACAAAACCATTTCCCACAGCACCACCTCTTCATGGTTTTTTAATGCCTCCAAGAATGGGGACTCGGCCACTACCTGGGCAGCCTGGTCCAGGGTTTGACAACACCTTTTGGGGAAGAAATTGTTTCCCACCTCCAGGCTAAACCTACCTATGTACAACTTGAGACACTTTACTCTTGTCCTGTCACTTGGGAGAAGAGCTTGACCATCCAACCTCCTTTCAGGGAGCTGTAGAGAACCAGAAGCTCTCCCCTCAGCCTCCTTTTCTCCAGGCTGAACAACCCCAGTTGCCTCAGCTGCTCCTCACAGAACTTGTGCTCTAGAGCTTTCACCAGCTTTGGTGCCCTTCTCTGGATATGGTCCAGCACCTCAGTCTCCTTGTACTGAGGGACCCAAAACTGAACTCAATGCTCAAGGTGTGGCTTCATCAGCTGTGAGTACAGGGGGACAATCCCTGCCTTGATCCTCCTGGTGACACCAATGCTGGTACAGGCAGGGTGCTGTTGGCCTTCTTGTATCATTGATAGTGTGGACAGCAGAAGCAGAGCAGTGATTGTACCTCTGTACTCAGCAATTATTAGTCCATCTGAGTGAAACGAGCCCTGCGTACCTGAGTGCTGATGACCACTACCCTTAGTGTTAGCAAACTTCAGGTAATTAAAGTGCTGAGCAAGTGCCTGACCTGTAAATAAAACCACACCACCTGCCATCATGGTCTGCAAGTGATGACCTGACTGGTGACCAGCTCTGTGGTAGTGAGGAGGTGTCAGACTCTTTGA
This sequence comes from Semnornis frantzii, assembly GCA_013399775.1. Lineage (NCBI taxonomy): Eukaryota > Metazoa > Chordata > Aves > Piciformes > Ramphastidae > Semnornis > Semnornis frantzii. The sequence continues at coordinate 55,058 of VWYK01052622.1, read as the reverse complement.
GCAGCTTCTCAAACATTCATAGTCACTCTCCCAACCTAGTGCTGCTCCAGACTTCAAGATTTTATGGGCCTTAGTGGCAAGACTGGGAGAAATCTTTTGAGATCCAGTGTTCCCTTGGAAATTATTTGTACTTGGAATCTTTGTGCTCAGTAAGCACACTGGGATCAGGAAGGAAGGAAAGAGAGCACTGTTCCTCTTTGTACCAGACTTCTTTGGTCTGGGCTCTGGAGAGCCTGCAGGCGACAGGAGAAGTAAAAGGAAGGATTTGATGGGTTTGTTGATGTGTTTTTGTGGTTTTTTGTTTGTTTGTTTTCAGTGTATCGTATCAAATTTAATGAGACCTATGCGGAAATGAACAAAGGAACAAACGAGTGGAAGACCGTCCTCGGAGGGGTGCTCTTCTTCCTTGGGTTAACTGGCCTCATCCTCATCTGGCAGAAACGTTTCAGTAAGTCAGCTCTTAAATCAAGAGCCAGATTAGTTGATGCTTGATGGAAAATGATAGAATTGTCCATAAATAGCTTCGGGGTGGGGTAGAATAGTGCTTCAAATAGCTGTTCTCGGGACTTCGGGGCAGTTGCTCTTTGTTAGGCTCTGAAAACTCAGTTCTGGAGTTGGAACTTTGCAGAGAGATTGGCAGGTACATGGCACGAATATTTGGGGATCTGGCTGGTAGAAGGCTGAAGGTGGTGGAGTGAGCTTTGGAAATGCAGAGAGGAAGAGAAGGAGGGGAAAGAGTGTGAAACTTGCTGTCACAAAAGCTTATTGCCACCTTGGCAGTATGTTTGGGTTTCTGCCATGTTTGGCTGCCTTCCCAGCTAATGATACTACCTCAAGAGAGCCCTCCAGCTGCTATGAGGCAGGGCAGGCAGTTCCACAAGCTGTGCTGTGTCTTGAGCCTTCATCCTATTTGTGGTGAAAGCAGGAGAAGGCTGTTTGAAGTCTCGGTATGAGCCTTTAGTGGTGGATGAAACAGCTGGAGAATCACTTGGGTCTGAGCTGGATGTTTCTGAAACTAGCTGTAGGAGAGTAGGTTTGAGTAGATGGTGGGGTGTGATCAGCACTGATAGCCTTGGGGAAGGAGAAGAAGCTCCCAGCTGGCTGGCTCTGTACCCTGAGGCGATTCCATCTCTGTTCATTGCAGTGTATGGCCCAGTCCCACACACCTTCTCCGATGAGTGGGTGGCAGCTCAGACAAAGAGGATGCTGGACATGAGGATGAATCCTGTGGAAGGCATCTCTTCCCAGTGGGATTATGAGAAGAACGAATGGAAGAAATGAAGCAACTCAGTGGAACCTGCTCTGCTTGAAAACAAAATGATTCCATCACCTGTGTGTGACCTCGTTGCTCGTGTACTGGAACAACCTCTCCCATCTACATAGATGCTAATAAATGTCTGGTCGACTTGAAGGGTTCCTTTTATTGGTGGTGTGGTTGGTGTGTCATTTGTTAAAGGGAATGTTTGGGGCACAGCCAGCAGTGCTGCTCTGCTGAGGTTTGAGCTATGTGTAAGCTAACCAGATCTCAGCTCCTGCTGGGGCTCTGTGTTCCACAACCACTCCAAAAATAGCAAGTCAGTGCTCCAGACGGCAGTGAAGCAAACCACACAGGTCATGGCAGAGATCTGTCTGTCCTCCTCACGAAGGAAATGTGTTCTCAGCAGCACAGGCAGGTTGCAGACCTCACTTCAGTGTCCTGTGCAGACCTAAATGAGGAGGAAAGGGAATTAGTAGATCCAATTCAAGAACAGGTTTAGGTGAAACCCTGAGGCATCTTTTGTGCCTTGTGTGATTGTGTTTGAAGGAGATCACTGCAGATGGGATATGGAAAAAATGCTGCATTTAGAGCTGAATTTTATTAAGTGCAGGGATATGGAGAACAGGTCTTGTGAGGAGCAGCTGAGGGAAGGGGATTTGATCAGTCTGGAGAAAAGGAAGCTGAGGGGAGACCTTTTCATTCTCTATAACTCCCTGAAAGGAGGTTGGAGTCAGGTGGGGGTTGGTCTCCTCTTCCATGGGAAAAAAAGAACAAAAAACCCAAGAGAAAACAGCCTTAAGTTGCATAGGAGAGGTTTAGGTTGGACATGTACAGTTTCCCTTGAAGGTTGTTAAGATCTGACCCAGGCTGCACAGGGCAATGCTGGAGTCTCCATCCCTGGAGGGATTGAAAAGCCATGGAGCTGTGCTGAGAGACATGGTTTATCAGTGATCTGGCAGTGCTGGCTTAACAGTTGGAGCTGATGGTCTTAAAGGTCTCTTCCAACCCAAATGTCTGTGATTCTGTAAGTTCTGGTTATGGCTTAACATTTTCAGAGCCTGAGGTACAAAAGCTGGTGCCTTGGCTGTGTCACTGCTAAATTTCTCCCTACAACTAATCTGATTTGTGTCACTGTGGCTTTCTGCAGGCAGACTTTCGCCTTTGGTTTTAAAAACACGGCAGGCTAGAACGAGCTTCAGTTTCAGTTTGCTGTTTCCCTCCTTACAGGACTGTCATGGTTTAAAATCCACACCTGTGTTTAGCAGCTACGGAAGGGCCTCAGCCATTTGTGACAGCTGCTGTGCTGGGGGCTGGGCCAACCATTGCCATTCCCTTTCAGTCGGAGAAATCCAGGGAATGTTTTTAAGGTGAGACCATCTGATGAGAGTTAAGCAATGAACTCCCCTTCCTGCAAGATTCCTTAGGTGAAACATTTGTCTCTGGGTTTCTGAGGGTTGTTAGAAGGGTGATGAGATCAGATGCTGAGGGAGTTTCACTATGCTCATGGTTTGCTCTTCTCTGCTCTTTGTACAGCTCCTGCCTCTTGCTGGCTGATAGGGGTTGAGCTGGGAGGGGAGTGGTGAGTGCTGGGTGTATCTGCTTTGCAAATTGGTGTTTGGAAGCATGTGCTGGAATTGCAGAGCTGCTTTGTAGCTCCTCTTACCTCCCTTCCTGGAATGAGAAGGAGATGGGCTTATCCTATACGCTCCATTAGCTGCACATTGCTCCTGGCAGGCTCTGGTGTCCTTGCTCTAAATTCTGCTCTCCTTCCTGGGACTGGGAGGAATTAACATGATCAAGAGACAAACCCTGTGGAGTGCAGGGCTTGGACCAGCCTGCGGCAGCCTGGGATGAAGCTTGGTGAGCATCACTGTGACAAGGGAGTCATTCCCCCCAGAAATTTCCTCTTCATCACCCTCCCCAAAAGGCTGTGAAAGCCACGGGGAGCCTGGGAGAGAAACCTGAGCCTCACCATGGCCCTGAAGCTTATTTCATCCTCCTCTGCCCAGCACCAGCCATTCTCCTCCATCTCCTTGACAGAGCCTGGCCAGAGCAACCCAAAGCTGGTAAGTGAGCTGAGTTTGCTTGGGCTCTATGTTCCACTTCTGGCACATTTTCCCTCTTTGTCCTGCTCTTGGCAGAGGGATATGTGTTTGAAGGGGCACCAGATCTCACTATCCTGTTTGGGATTTTTGGGTGTTTATTTGCAGATAACCTTGGATACTGATAAGCCACCTCAGTCCTCATCCTGGGGAGGAGAAAAAAATCATGGGGACTGGAATGAGCAAGGTACTGGAGGATGCTGGTCAGTGTGTCTTTGCTGGGCTGGACCTTTCTCCTGCAGCACAATGGGATCCTCATTCCCAGACCACCACAATGTCCTAAATACAACCATTTGCATCTACCTTTCCTCATTCCTCTTTGAAACTTCAAAGAAAGGAATTAAGAGAGCAGTGATCCCTGGGTTTATATCTGAGGCAATGAGCTGAGTGCCTGCAGATGTCAGAAAGGTGACAGCTGGCTTTAGACACTCACCCCTTGAGTGGTTAAGTCTGTGGCATTACTGTCCTGAGGGCTGACGAGGGTCCCTGCAGGGAAATGTCCTCCTCTTGCCATCCTTGGATGTGTCTGTGCCATGTGAGGGGGGTGGTGGTGGTGTGTGTGTGAGATTTTGCTGCTGCTTGGTGCTCAGCTGAACTCCAGGGCTGGCAGAGGGGATTGATTTCTGCTCTGTCCTTAAATAACTGCTTGCTATTTGTGTTCTCCAGCTTAAAATTAGACTCTGGGACAACAACAGAGAGTCCAGAGCAGGGCAAACTTTCTCTGCATGCCTCTGGTGTGATTTAACACTGAGCTTTAACCCTCTGCAGATAACATCCCAGTCTTCAAAGTGGTTTTTACAGCCTACTCGAGAGTCAACAAATGCTCTTGGGGAGCCCTCTGGTAGGGACTTGGGTTGCATTTGTGGCACAGGATCCAGCTTTGACTTGATGAGACACAGGCTCTGACATTCCTCTTTTGATGGTAACAGCTTGTGCTGGGCACAGATGTTTGTTGAATCCAGGTGTTTGCACCCTGGGAGCAGGCAGGGGTTCAGCTGAGTGATAAAGGTGGGTTGGATGTGACTCAGTTGAAACTCCTTTTAGGGCATCTCAAACCAGGTGTCTTCTGCCAGATGGGTGCAAGCAAGTCCAGCTGGTAATCAGCTCTTCCTTTATGTGCCCCTGGAAAGAGCTCTGTTGGGCTCTTACAGCCCATAAATCCTATGAGCTGCCTCTTTTTTTTCTCCTTCATAATCCTGCAGCAGTGAGTTGGAGGCTGAATTTGCATATCTGATGGTACTTACTGTACTATCCTGGCAGAAAAGGCTTATAAATAGCCTGTGCCTCTGCCCGTTGCTCTGCTGCTGGCAGAGGCAACCTTTGAAACTATTTGCTGGAGGTGGTTGCTATAGAACAGCAAAACAAACCCAAGCTGCAGCAGAGTTGATCTGCTTCCAGGAAGCAGGGGGGGTCCCTGCTGGAGCTCTCCCTTCAAGGAAGATGCTGGGGTGGGCTGAGCTGTTTGGGGAATCCACCTCTCAGCAGTGCCTTTCATAGAGCAATGAGAACAAACACAGCTCCCTTTCATTTATGGGTTGAGTTTTCACGAGCTCTGCCCTCCTGCAGGGGTTTGGGCTGGTGGTTTGAGTGGGCTGAGCCTTAATGAAGATGATTTGTTAATGAGGTGCCTGGTTTATCACTGCTTGGGGACTTTGGTGGTACCTGCTGTTAGCCCCACACAACTTGATGCTCCTGCCATGTTGGCTGCATGTTGTGCCTGGTGCCACCTGAAATCTCTCTCCTTTCTGTCACCTCCCAGATTGTCAAAGGCCTCTACCTTGGGAATATCCGTGGTGAGTTCTTTCCCTGCTTCACCTCCACGTTGTTGTGGGATCCCTGGGCAGCCCTTCTTTTCGAAGAGGACCTTGTACCTGCTCCTAGCAGTGCACCTTAACATCTTCTGGAGATTCAAACCTCTCCAAAAAGCTGCATCCTCAAGTTACCCAGTGCAGCTCTAGTTCAGGAAAAGGACATTCCTGGAGACAATCAGCAGCCTTGCTGAAGTTCCAACCCCTGGCATGGCTGGAAAACACCCTGTGCTTGCTGAGACAATATTTAGAGTAGGGCAATGCCTGGCTTTCACACTGGGGCCTCTGAGCCCTTGAGGAGCAGGGTGAAGCTTGGGTTTCACCCAACAGCAAGGGCACAACAACCTTTTCCAAATTAGCAGTTTCATTTCTGATTTGGGAGTGGTTTTAAGGAGGATTTGGCTTTGAGGCAGATGCACCACAGAATCCTGGAATTGTTTGAGTTGGAAAAGGCCTTTGAAATCAAGTCCAACCATTAACTCAGCACCACCAGGTCACCATTAAACCATGTCCCTCAGCACCACATCTACACAGCTTTCCAATCCCTCCAGGCATGGGGACTCCACTGCTGCCATTGGCAGCCTGGTCCAGGCCTTGGTAACCCTCAAGGGGAAGAAATTTTTCCTCAAGTGCAACCTAAACCTCCCCTGGTGCAACTTGAGGCTGTTTCCTCTTGTCATGTCACTTGTGCCTTGGGAGAAGAGACTGACATTGCTAAGCACAGTCCCCCTTCCTGCATCGTGCAGGGTGACAAGCAGTGGGAAGGGGTTGGCAGTGGGGTCCAGGGGCTGGGGGAAGTGAATGTGGGTAGCTGATAGGTGGTTGTTTGAGTAGATCTTCCAGGAGAGCAGGTGACTCTACATGCTGCTTCTGCTTCCAGACTCTGAGGACCGAGATAATCTGCTCAAGAACGGGGTGACTCACATCCTTTCTGTCCACAACAGTGCCAAGCCAGTGCTGGAGGTGAGTGTCTGAGTAAGCAGGGGCTGGAGGACCCCCTGGAGAAATAGGAGCTGTGAAGATGAGATTAGGACACAGATGGTCTGCTCCTGGTGTGATGCAGAGAGGGGAGAAGCAATGCTGAAATACTCACAGTGCTGGGTCCAGCTCTGGAATCCTCAGCAGGAGAGAAACATGGANAATTTTTCCTCAAGTGCAACCTAAACCTCCCCTGGTGCAACTTGAGGCTGTTTCCTCTTGTCATGTCACTTGTGCCTTGGGAGAAGAGACTGACATTGCTAAGCACAGTCCCCCTGCCTGCATCGTGCAGGGTGACAAGCAGTGGGAAGGGGTTGGCAGTGGGGTCCAGGGGCTGGGGGAAGTGAATGTGGGTAGCTGATAGGTGGTTGTTTGAGTAGATCTTCCAGGAGAGCAGGTGACTCTACATGCTGCTTCTGCTTCCAGACTCTGAGGACCGAGATAATCTGCTCAAGAACGGGGTGACTCACATCCTTTCTGTCCACAACAGTGCCAAGCCAGTGCTGGAGGTGAGTGTCTGAGTAAGCAGGGGCTGGAGGACCCCCTGGAGAAATAGGAGCTGTGAAGATGAGATTAGGACACAGATGGTCTGCTCCTGGTGTGATGCAGAGAGGGGAGAAGCAATGCTGAAATACTCACAGTGCTGGGTCCAGCTCTGGAATCCTCAGCAGGAGAGAAACATGGACCTGTTGGAGCAGGTCCAGAGAACACCACAGCAATGGTACAAGGGCTGGAAGCCCTCTGTGTGAGGACAGGCTGAGATTGGGGTTCTTCAGCAGCAGAAGAAGTGTTTTCTACTGAGAGAGGTGATACATGGGCCCAAGTTGCTCAGAGATGTGGGAGATGCCCCATCCCTGGAACCGTTCCAGCTTGGGTTGTTTGGGACTCCGAGCAACCTGCTGCAGTTGCAGATGTCCCTGCTGACTGCAGGGGGATGTTGGACTAAATGGCCTTGAAAGATCCCTCCCAACCCAGTGTGTGATTCTATGACACCAATTTTGCCCCAGTTTGCCCCAGTTTGCACCGTGCATCCAGAGGTGCTCAGCACTGGCTTACAGCAGAGAGGGCAGTGGGGTTTGTGGCAGAGCATGAACACCTTCTGGGAAGTCTCTTTGGGTGAAGGGTTATGACCACAACACTGCCGGGGCCGGGACCCGGTGGGGTGCCCACTGCTGCCGCGGGGAGAACCACGAGAGGGCGGCGGTGCCCCGCGGATGGCAGTGCCAGGGCTGCATCCAGCCCTGACGGGCACCGGGGTCAGGGCTCAGAGTGTCCCGGAGCAAGGCCCCAGCTCCAGGACAGGATTCTCAGCTCAGCCTGGATCTGTCTGCCCTGTCCTACCCCTGCCTGCAGACTCCTCTGCTGTAGGTGAGGGAAACTGAAGCAGGAGAGAGCTGCCTGGCAGGGTGATGCCAGAGGTGGTGGTCAGGACTTTTGGGCAGAAATCCTGCCTGTGTGGACTCCTGTGGAGTGTGCAGCAGGAGGAACATCCCCACAGTGGGGGTAGAACTGTGGAATGATGGAATCATTTTGGTTGGAATGGACGTTTAAGATCATTGAGTCCAACTGTTAAACCAGCACTGCCAGGTCACCACTGAACCATGTCCCTCAGCACCACATCTCCATGGCTTTGAAACCCCTCCAGTGATGTGGACTCCACCATTGCTCCGTGCAGCCTGCTTCAAGCCTTGATAATCCTCAAGGGGAAGATGTTAGGGGACATGTTCCTCATGTCCAACCTAAACCTCTGCTGGTGCAAGGCTGTTTCCTGTTATTCTGTCTCTTGTTCCTTGGTTCCTTGCACCTGGCTACAACCTTCTTTCAGGGAGTTATAGAGAGCCAGAAGCTCTCCCCTCAACCTCCTTTTCTCCAGGCTGAACAACCCCATCTCCCTCAGCTGCTCCTCATGAGACTGGACATGGTCCAGCACCTTAATGCCTCTCTTGCAACACAGGACAGTCACTGCTTTGGTCCTATTGTGACTCTGTTGCTGTTCCAAGCCAGGATGCTGTTGGCCTTCTCGGCCACCTGGGCAGGAACTGGCTCATCTTCACCTGCTGTTGATGAACACCCCCAGGTCCTTTCCAGCTGCTCTGCCCCTAGCCTGGAGCATTCATGGGGTTGTTGTGACCCAAATGCAGGACCCTGCATTGGCTTTGTTGAACCTCACTCCACTAACCTTGGCCTATCAATCCAGCTTGCACACATCCCTCTGTAAATCCTCTCTACTCTCTAGCAGATCAACATTCCTGCCTAACTTACTGTTAACTGCAAATTCTTTGAGGGTGCCTCTATTGCCCTCACCCACAGCATTGCTGAAGATATTAAAGAGGACAGGCCCCTGTACTGAGCCCTGGGGAGCCCCACTTGTGACTGGCCACTGATTGCATTTAACCCTCTTCACATAACTCTTGGGGCTCAACCATCCATCCAGTTCTTAACCCAGTGAAGAGCAGAACCTGATCATGCTGCCCATCTTGCAGCCAATGACCACATGCAGCTTGCACTTTCTCCAGGCATTCGATCCGCTGCCAGCTCCTACATCCCAGGAGGTGAAGGGGGCTGCTTGGACCCCTCATCCTTTGGGTCTATGATGGGCAGGGAAACATCACATCGAGACTCTTCCCCACTAAGACATTGAGTAACATGGAGAAGGAAGGAGGCTGCACAAAAGCGGTGCAGAGAAACGGCAGCAGCTGAGGCTGGAATGATTCGAGGCACAGCCAGACGGGTAGCAAACCACACAGTGAGCTTACAACACGGAGCAAGGCTCTGGGCTGGTGGAAAGGGGAACCGGAAAGGCATGGTGGGTTGAGCAATGTGTCAATCACGGCCCCGGGTTGGGAACCGCAAACCCCAGCACCGTTCCCATGTGTGGCCCAGATCTCCGAGGTGGGATGGGGACACCTGGGTCCATGGGGAAGGGGAAGCTGCTGGCAGTTAATTCAGGATCAGAGTGTAAGGGTTTGGGGAGGAGTGAGGTCACTTTGGCTGCTCCACTGGTTGACACGGTGGCTTTGCTGGCAGGCTGTTTCTCCTTGCCACAGGGAGGTTGGGCCATTGGCAGGCACGACGTGGTGCAGCCAGATTTTGGGACGCCGCAGCCCATCATGGCTCATCCCACAAAACCTGCTGGTGTTTGTTTGCCACTCATAGTGCCCTTGCTTGGTGCATGGTTCCCTTCAACCATCCCTGCGTGCCAGGGAGCCGCGGTTTGGTTGGGGATGTGGATGAGGAACCTGCTGGCTCCGTTTCCCTCTCTGCCCCAGCCTTTCCAGCAGTTCCTCTGGGTGGGGAGCAGCTGGCTGGCATGCCATGAGGAGTTGGCAAGTGCCACATGGCTGCAGCACCTTGTCCCCATCCCATGAAAAGCTGCAGGTGGCCAAGAGGGACTGGGAAGGGTGAATGGGATGGAGAAGTCATGCATGGGAAAGCCCATCTGCACTCATCCACGCAATGTGGGTCTTTCCAGTATGGGAATATCCCTGTGGCCATCCCACTCTGCCCATTCCCTCCTTAAATAATGGACTTTTCCCAGCCTCCTGGCTTGCTCTAGGCTGGAGTGAAAAAAGGGTGGACCATGGGTGTGGGCTGCATCACTCCAGGGGGAACCGTTTGGCATCAACGATGGCATAGGGGAGCTGGTGGAGATGAGGCAGTCCCTGGTGCTGGATTTCAGATGTGGCTGGCAGGATTTCCCCCCATTTCACTGAGGAAAGAAAAATCAAAACAAAACAAAAATTAAATGAAGAGGATCTAATTTTAGCTCAGAACAGGGAGGATCAAGGAAACAGCATTTTAGAGAAAGGAAAGTAATCTGATCTACACCAACATGCAGCAGGATGATTTATTGTATATTAAAAGGACCAGGAGGAAATAACTCCTTGATGAGAGTGACTTCATCAGTGCCTGCTCTCACACATCTTCCTGACAAGGCTTGCTGTTTGGGGCCCCAGGAAAGGGGTGGCTCAGTTTTAGGGAGGTCCTGAGCATCGTTCTCCATAGCCTGGCCTCTACACTGGGAATTAAGAGTGAAATAATCCCAAGGAGGGATGGGTGTGACCCAGCATGGTATTCACAAGTGGAATGTGGTTTTTCCTTCACCAAAGAGTCAGCTGAGGAGAGGGAAAAGACAGAAATGGGGGATTTTATGTTTCATGGAGGTAACTTACCAGTGTGATCATCCTTGTCTTGCAGGACATGACCTATCTCTGTATCTCAGCCTCGGATTCATCAAGTCAAAACCTGTAAGTCATTCACCATCTTTTGCTGTCCCAGCATCTTGTGCTGGTAGCTGCTGGTCAATAAAAGCTTAGGTTCTGCAGGATGAAGCTTCAGACCATTCATGCTGTGAAAACTTCACGTCACTGAGAGGCTTGAGAAAAGCTGTGACTCATTCTCACCTCACAAATGGCATTGGTAGGGCTTAGAATCTCTTTATGTGTTTGTGGTTGATAAATTTTGTTATCCATCAGATTGAGGATTATTCCGCTGGGCACAGTTGAAAGTTGGCCCATTTTTAATTGGTTTAGAAAAGCAACAAATTGTGTTGTTTTCCCAGATGTTCTCCTTGGAAAGAGAAATAAAACATTTATTAAAATCAATGCTTTTCCCCCCCTACAAAGGGTAGGTACTTGTATGTCCTGTAAGGATGTTCTTGAAGTGAAGGTGGTGAGAGGTGCTGCAAGGAAGCCCCAGACTTTGGTGGGATGTGGTGCTGGGGTGTGATGGGTGTAGGCACTGCTGTTGCTGGCTTGGGGGTGTGTGTCACGGCACCCTGTTGCTGCTTTGGGTGACAGCACTCCATAAACCATCCATTACAACTAGGAAATGGGTGACTGAGGCAACTCCATGGTGATGTCTCCACCCTGCCCTGCCTCTGGGCACCTCTAGCTCACACAAACAGCCTGAACAGCTCAGGATTCCCTGGTGATAACTTCCAGCTAGATGACCCCTCAGTGCTGGTAGGTGCAGAGCCTTCTCTGAACCTGGCTCTTCTTCTGTACCCTGGGGATCCCTTGTGCTACTTGGGGAGCACAATGAGGCTGAGTAGCATCCAGGGAAAAGGTGCAGAGAGTAAATCAGGGCTCAGCATTGCTCAGCTCCCTTCGACTCTCAGGTGCCCATGCCAAGACAAGATTCTCTGCAGCAACAGGGTGAGTGAAGAAGAGTGCAGTCAGCAGTTTAAGGGAGGTTCTGCCTTAGTGAGGCTACATCTGGGGAACTGCGTCCAGTTCTGAGCTTCCCAGTTCAAGAGAGAGAGAGAAGTACTGGAGAGAGTCCAGCAGAGGTTATGAAGATGCTGAGGGGATTGGAGCATCTCTGTAAGGAGGAAAGGCTGAGAGACCTGGGGTGTTTAGCCAGCAGAAGAGCAGCCTGAGAGGGGATCTGATCAATGCTCAGCAAAAGATAAAGCGTGACAGGCAAGATGATGGGGCCAGACTCTTTCCAGTAATGCCCAGTGATAGTGCAAGGGGCAATGGGCACAGACTGGAACCTAGGAAGTTCCATCTGAACATGAGGAGAAACTGCTTTGCTGTGAGGGTGATGGAGCCTCAGAGAAGGCTGCTCAGAGAGGTTGTGAAGTCTCCTTCTCTGGAGAGGTTCCAAGCCTGTCTGGACATTGTGCCCCTGGGCAAGCTGCTGTGGGTGACCCTTCTTTAGCAGAGGAGTTGTAATAGATGATCTCCAGACATCCCTTCCAACCCCACCATGCTGGGATTTTTCTCACCCATCAAACCCTAGAAAGGATCAAAATTTCCCACGCAGTGGCTGGACTGAGCTCTGTGGAGGTTTCCCAGCATCCTTGGGAGCAGCCATGCCCGGGGGTGTGATTCTGCTTGCTCATGCTCCTGCTGAGCGGAAAAAAGAAGCTTTACAAGAAAGCCCTGCCTCAGCAAGAACTGGGTTGTTGTTTTTTTTTTTGGCTGTTCT
>VWYK01052622.1:29964-40314 GCA_013399775.1 Semnornis frantzii | reverse complement strand
AAAAAACAAAAACACACAAAAAACCCCAAAAAATGAGGGGTGTGTGTTCAGGGAGTCCACCAGCAGCCCAGGTTATCCAGCATCAGGTTTTCTGCCTCAAAACTGTCCCAAGGCTTGGTTGGGACTGCAGGGATGGGCAATATTGATCTCAAACCCATGCTGGGGACATGAATATCTGTCTTAGTGTGGGCTCTTGGAGATGCCTGCTATCTTCAGGGGGGTTCAGCAGCAGCTTTCAGCTTCCTGTGGAGTGGTGAGAGGAAGGGATGGGTCTCACCACAGCTTGCACAACCCTCCCACGATCTATCTTCTCTGCACATATGGAGTTTTTAACCTGGTTTCTAGGTCTCCATGCCTTCAAAGAGATGGGTGCTACTCATAGTGCTGAGCACCCAGGTCAGAAGAAGAGAAGCCCCAGAGTGTGTTGCAGCTGAGCTTCCAGAAAGCCCCGACCCCTTGCCCTGACCCATTTTTGTTGCAAACCCCACTGGTTTATGGCTAATACATTCTCTCTGCCTTGCTGGTTATGCTTTGAAGAATGCAGGATAACCTGTGTTATTCCTGGCAGCCCTACCTCTCTGACAGGGGCATCTTGCTGTGCCCTCTCTGGGGTCAGGAGGGACTGGAGAGGCTGCTGGAGGTGAGGAGAGGAAGAGAGTTTTACTTTGTCCCTGTCTTCCCCCCACCCCTGCCCCATCATCTTTCCCTTTGAGGGAATTGAGTGGTTTTGGCATCATTTGGAAATTAGGGCTGACCTGACTGCTCAGGAGTGGTGGGGATGTGGCACGAGGTGACACCTTGCCCTGGATGCTGTCACCATGGGGTCCACCCTGAAGTGGTTTAGTTGATGTCATCACCCCCTTCCTGATCCTTTGGGAGACACAAAATCCTATAGAAAGTCCTCCACATCCTGTCCTTCTTAGCAGATGAAGATCAGCCCTTCTGCATTCTCCTGACAGAGGAAGGATCTGTGGCTCCAGGGTGGCGGGTAGCCCGTGGAGGGGGACACAAGTGTTGCTGTTGTGGCCAGGTGCCCATCCTCACCTCCCTGCCTCTCTCCTTGCAGGCTGCAGCATTTTAAGGAGTGTATCAAGTTCATCCATGAATGCCGGCTCGGAGGGGGAGGCTGCCTCGTCCATTGGTAGGAGCTGCTGCCACTGCCCTGCGTCCCTGCTCCTCCTCTGGGGTGGGGATGGGCTGCCAAAAAGTGTCCTTGGCACTGCCAAGACCCATGGCAATGGGTGGGTGGTCTGTGCACTGAAAGCATGAACACCCAGGGATGTGGGACAGGGGAAGGCCACCTGCCTGGGGCTACTAACAGTGACCTGTGGCCATGTAGCTCCTTATGCCCAGTCAGTCCATGGCTGGGTGAATGCTGATAGCATACAAGCGAGAGGCAGTGCCTGTGGAATCAGAGAATCATAGAATTGTTTTGGTTGGATGAAACCTTTCAGATCATTAAGTCCAACCATTAACACATCATTGCCAGGTCACCACTAAACCATATCCCTCAGCACCACATCTCCATGGCTTTTCAATCCCTCCAGGGATGGGGACTCCACCACTGCCCTGGGCAGCCTGGGTCAGTGTCTGACAACTCTTTCTGGGAAGAAATTGCTCCTCGTGTCCAATCTAAACCTCTCTTGGTGCAACTTAATGCCATTTCCTCTTGTTCTATCACCTGTTCCTTAGAAGAAGGTATAGATCCCTACCTGGCTCCAACCTCCTTTCGGGGAGTTGTAGTGGACCAAAAGGTCTCCCCTCAGCCTCCTCTTCTCCAGGCTGAACAACCCCAGTTCCTTCAGCCACTCCTCATAAGATGCATCCCACCGGTGCCCCTTATCTTAGCAGGCTTCATGGTGGGAATGTCTGTCTCTGAAACTGCTCCTTCCCCCCGTGGCAGCCTGGCAGGGGTCTCACGCAGCACCACCATCCTGGTGGCTTACCTCATGACAGTGACTGAGCTCAGCTGGGAGAGCTGCCTGGCTGCCACCAGGGCCGTGCGCTCCTACGTCAGCCCCAACTTCGGCTTCCAGCAGCAGCTGCAGGAGTATGAGGTGACCCTGCTGCAGGAGGTACATCCCATGTAGGCATGCCCTGAGAGATCTGGGGGATGTGGGACGGCAGTTTGCAAGCTCTTTTGTGTGCAGCTCTCTGCAGGGACCAGCTGCATGCCTGAGGTGGCCTTGTGCATGCTATTTATTGCCTGGGGATTTTGGGGCTTGCATGCTAAAAAAAAAAAAAAAAAAAAAAAAAAAAAAAAAAAAAAGTTAAAAAAAAAGAGAAGTGCTTGGACACTCTGAGGCTGCTCTTAAAAAGCTCTTTAAAGCCCCAGTATTTCACTAGAGAGCTCAGGAGGTCCTCCAGAAGCCTCAGAAAGGGGGAGCTGGAGGTTTGAAAGTGGGAGAGGAAAGGGAGGAAGGCTTTTCACAGAGGTCTCTAGAAGTCTGGGCATGCTTGGACACAGCTGGGGCTTTCTCTGACAGCAAGTCATCACAGGATCATAAAATGGCTTGAGTTGGAAGGTGCCTTAATAATCACCTAATTCCTACCCCCCTGCTATGGGCAGGGACTCCTCCTGTGAGACCAGGTTGCTCAAAGCCTCATCCAGCTTGGTCTTAAACACTTCCAGGGATGAGGCATCCACAACTTCTTTGGGCAACTCATTCCAGTATTTTACCATCCTCATAGTAAAGAACTTCTTCCTAGTGTCCAATCTAAATCTGCCCTGCTCCAGTTTCAAATAATTGTCCCTCTCCTGTAGCCCCTTTTAGGTACCAGAAGACCACTATAAGACCACTGCCCAGAGCTTTGTCATATCCAGGCTGAACAAACTCAACTCCCTCAGCCTGTCCTCAGGCTCTAGTCCTCTGATTATCTTTGTAGCCCTCCTCTGGATCCTCTCCAAGAGATCCATGTCCTTCTTGTGTTGGAGGCTCCAAGCTGGACACAGTACTCCAGGTGAGGTCTTACAAGAGCAGAGTAGAGGGTAAGAATCACCTCTCTTGACCTGTTGCCCACACTCGGTGAAGCCCAGGACACAGTTAGCTTTTTGGGCTGCCAGTGCACATTGCTGGCCCTTGTCAGGCACCTCATCAAACAGCATCTCCAAGTGCTTCTCTTCAGGGCTGCCCACCTCAGCCTAGAGGTAGAGAGCAGACAGGAGCAAGTGCTGGTGGAGAAATTTTCCTCTTTCCTCCCCAAAATGATGCAGAGCAGCAGGTCTGAGGAGAGCAGAAGCTCTGGCTGAATGGGTTCCTGGTCTGTAAGAAGGAGGGATGATGTAGCTGAGCTGCATGCTGGCAGCTGGGAGTGACAGCAGCATGTTGAATGGGAACAGGAGTGTTGCAGAGATCAGAGCTGCACTTTTGACCCAGAAAGCCTTTGAAAGCAAAGGGAAAGGCCTTTAAAAGCACAGCTCCCACTCAGGTCCTGGCTGCCCTCCAGCCTCCCATGTTGGACTTTGCTTCTCCCCCTAGCCCTGGGTTCTGAAGCAAAGGATCAGGATCTGACACTGTCCCAGGGGGGCACATGTAGCAGCTGGTTGACAGCTGGACCTCTGCAAAGGAAGACTAACTCACAACTCAATGTGTACAAGGCATCTGACAGCCCATATCAACTCTAAACTTGGTCCTGTCCCTGGAGGTGAAGCCTCCAAGCAAAGCTGCTCCAATCCCCTGCAGTCACAAGCACCTTGCGGCGACCCCATGGCAAATGGTGTCGAGGACCTGGTGCTCCCTCTGGCCATGCTGAACCCTTAAGAGGGATATCTTTCCTCCCAGAAAAGAGCCAGGGACAGCATGTGACATTGACCCAAGTGTCAGCCCCTTCCCCAGGCGGGTGCTGGAGGGACAGGCAGGCACTCTCACATGAGGGATCAGCCCTGCCCCGTTACCAAAAACACCCACGGAGGAGGGTGAAAAGTGGTCCAAAGGATTACAAAACACCCACAGTACTGGAGACTCCCTGAGGGACTTCCCCTGGCCAGGGCAGCTCTCCCCAGCCCTTCTCATGCTCTGGCTGTGCCCTAGCACAGCCTGTGGTGTGGGGTTTGCTGTGTCCCCCTGCTCCACTGGAGCTGTTCCTCCTGCTCTACAAAATCCAGGCTGGGATCAGTGGGCACCAAACTTTTCTCCCTTTCCCTTAGATGCTTTTTCATCACCTCAAAGTCTCTTCAAGGGCTTTGGAAAGCATTTTCCTGAACATAGCCAAGGCAGAGCCAAAGTTGGAAGCACTTGGATGTGTTTGAGCCTTGGGATTTAGGAAGAGCTGTCTTTACCTTGTTCCCTGCTGCCATCTGGGGAGGAAAACTGTGGATGGATGTGGGTGGATGGCTGCTTCCACAGCACCAGGGGCCAAGGCTGGCTGCTGCAAGCAGGGCCTGCTCTGCCATTATTCACCCACAGCGACTTTTGAAGAAGAAGAGCCAGGATGGATGCTCCAACCCTACTGATGTTATCCTGCTTTCTGCTCATCCCTGTGCCCTCCACCTTTGCAAGAGGAAGGGATTTGTGGCTAGGTCATCTGAAGTGGATGGCTGCAGGTCCCATAGGGTAGTGGGCGTCATCACCAGGTATATCTGTGACCAGGAGCCCGTGGGACTTGATGCCACATGGTTTTTGCACCTTGCTTCAAAGAATCAGAGATGATTCAGAATCATCTAACCCATGCCCCATTGCAGCCAGGCAAATAGAGCAGGTTGCTCAGTGCCTCAAATAACTTGATCTGGAATGTTTTTGGGGAGGGGGCATCTCCCACGTCTTTGGGCAGCCTGGGTTGGTGTCTGAGCACCCTCAATGTAATCAATTCCTTCCTTCTATGTAGTCTAAATCTGCAAGCAGCAGTTTGCTTGCTTACCTTGGCTGCAAGAGTTCACACCTGGTTCCCGTTTGTGGCTTTGAGGTGGATGTGTGTCAGTAGGGTGCAGGAGCAAGGGTATCATGACCTGAGCTTCAGCCTTTGCTGAAGAGAGAAAGGAGTTTAAACTTACCCATTTAGCCCATCTCTTGTCCTGGCAGCCAGCAACTGGAAAAGCAGTGCTTGGGAGCAGACGTAGATTAGGGCTAGACAGGCTGCTCATGAGGAAAAGCTTAATTTCTTGTTGGTAAAAACCTGTGTGGAATGAGTTGGATCTCCTGGAGATCTCCTCACTAGGGCTGTAGGAGAGCATCCCTTGGATTTCTTGATCTGGAGCTGGGAATTCAGATGGGATCCCAGGAAGCAGAAGTGGGGAAGATGCTCTCTGGGGCTGCCCAGATGCCCCTAACCCTGTGTAACCGTGGTTTCAAGCTGGCAAATGGTTCTTATTTGGGCTAGAAGGATAAAAAGGGAAGGAAGGGACCAAGAGCAGCGGTAGATCGTGGGTAAGGCTAGAAAAGGAAGTCAGTGAGTGCAGAGAAGACAGCATGGATGTGAGAGAGAGAGTCTATAGGTGGGCAAGCAGGTGATGAATTTGTCCCTCCACTTTGCTGGCACACCATGGCCCTTCCCAGTGCCATTCCAGAATGGGATGGATGCTCCTGTCCCCATGAAAAAGGTGGAGGGCACCAATGGGTTAGTGGTCAGCACTGGAGGAAATGGGTTGTAACCACTTCTTGCTCTGGCTTTAAAGGGAAATGCCTGGCAGCAGCAGCAGCTGGGTGCTTCCCCTAGGCTCCTGCCAGCTCCTTTCTTCCTTCGCTGGATGGTGGGAGCCAGCCCCAAGGCTGGGCACTGGGTGCTGAGCTGTAGTAGGTGTTGAACTTCAGTGGGTGTTGTTGACCAGGCTGACCTCCTCATGAAGCTTCATCCCTTTATAAGGCTGGTATGGGAAGGATGTTTTGCCCAGGAACAGCTGGCATGGACATTTGTCTCAAATCCTTCCCCAGATTCTGTCCCAAATCCTTTGGCTCTCATTTCCCAGGGATTGTTTTCCATCAAGAAAATCAGACTGGAATCTTGAGGTGCACTCCAAACAAGGGGTGCAGGTAGTGGGCACACAGCAGCCCTGGTGAGTCCCACTGTCTGAAGGTGGGATTTGGGAAATCCAGACATTCCCAGTGAAAATCCTCTCTGCCAGAGCTGACTTTCCCCTGCTGCAGGAAGGAGGGATGCTGCTGGGATCATTCTCAGACATTGTTCTCTTACAGGTCCCTGTACCTGCAGCAGCCCCAGCACAATTTGGTTGAGCTGCCCATCCCACTGTCCTGCATCCTGCTCCTTTACCATGAGCTTGGTGGCTGCCAGTTGTGGGGTGCTGCCATGGCACTCTGGGAACCTGGAGTTGTTGTAGGGGCAACTCACTATCTCCCTCTGGTTTCCACAGCTGCACTCCACACCTGTTTCAGTGCTGCCCCATCCAAGGGCTCTGAGGATCGGTCCCTGTCTGGATCCTTTGCCCCCCATCATTTTTGTAAGGTGTTTGGTATTGCTGGGTGTGCTCCTACCACTCATCCCAATAAATTCTGCTTGCTGGAGCAGCTGGTTTCCAGTAACTTACCAGTCTGCCCAGAGGTGGCTCCTGGAATCATTCCAAGTCAGGTTGTTTGGGGCTCAGAGCAACCTCTCTGGTTGGAGACATCCCTGCTGGCTGTATTGGGGTTGGACTAGGTGACCTTTAAAGGTCCCTTCTAACTCAAGCCAGTCTGTGATTCTGTAGTTAGGAAGATGGCAAATCCCTGCCCACTCCCCATGGGCAGTGGGGAGCTGGCACAGCAGGTCATGGCCAAGCTGCCCATTCCTGCCCAAGCTGTTGCTTGCTGCAGTCTGGGCCCATCTGGTCATTTCTCATCCCAGCGGTAATGAGAAGCATTTCTATGGATCATCTCCTGCTTCCCAAACATCTCCAGACCTCAGCCTGCTGCCAGCTGGCCCCTGGCCACCGACACTCTCCTGCCACTGAAGCAACCTTTGCATCTGGCTACAGTGCTGGAGAGGGATGAGAGGAACCCATCCCCCCAACCACAAGAAGTTCTGTAAACTAACCTCCATCAACATGCAAGATCTGACTTGTGGCAGTGAGCGCAGCCTGCCCCCACACTGTCACAGCAAGGGGAAAGTGTGGGGAAGCTTTTCTGGTGGGAATTTGGGCACGTGACAAACAGCAGCAGCTTCTTGGCAATGACAAGTAAATAAAGCTGCCGTGGTAGCTGCAGCTGCTGTGAGAAGCTGAGCGTGCTGCCAGCTCTCTGGGTCCATCTGGAATGGGATGGTGATCTGGGGAGGGCTTGGTCGAGGCAGGGAGTTGTTGCATCTCTCGCGTTGCATGTGAGCTCCTGTGAAACTATGACCTTTGTGCTTGCTGGCTGTGACTGTGATGCAGCAGGCATTGCTCTTGCTCAACTCACTGCTTTATACCAAAGCTGGGGGTGTCTCAGCTCCTGGTGACCCCAGCAACCTTTTTTGACTTTGTCCTGGCAGTACCGTGCTTGGATCCGCCATGACTACGGCAGGAACCCATTCAAGGACCAGGAGGAGCTTCAGTGCTTGGTGGCTGGACAGGAGCAGAGGCAGAAGGAGCAGCAGCTGGGGAGCAGGGATTGTTCCTGGCACCACTCCCCAGCTCCCACCTACCCGCTCCCCTACCACACAGGTGGCACCACCAGAAGCAGATGGATGAACAGATAAGCAGCTGCCTTCTTGCAGGCAGCCGTTGGCCCTGGGGCTTGGAAAGCTCAATCTTCCCTTTGCCAACTGCCCCTGGGGCTTCGTGTTTAGGGCAGCAAACTGCCAGTGCCAGCCTTGACTGGGAGCCTGAGGTTTGGAACAGGGAAGTCAGGCCTTGCAGACCCTCTCAGCTGCATGCTCTGTGTGTATCTCTGGCAAGATGGTTAATAGATGAGAATGTCTTGCTCTGTCCTGTTGCTCCATTCTGCAGTGGGTCATGGCCACTTTTCCATCAGCCAAAGCAGCAGAGAACCCACCACTCACTCCAGCAGCATGATGGCAGTGCCAAAGAAGACCTTGGAAAACCAAAGCAGGATAAGATGAGAAGAGGTCACCTTGGCAGTGAAGCTAAGGGCCGAATGCAGTCTGCCTCAAGAGGGAGGGATAGGTCTTGGGGTTGTGGAGGTGCTTCTGAGCCCAAATATCACCCCATGGGATGGGGACTTCAGATGTTCTTGACTAGGCAGCAGATGACCAGGACTTTCCTGGTCCAGCCTGTCCTGGACAGAGTCTGTTTGGTTTTTCTTATGCCCACTCCCTGGGGGGGTGGAAATCCAGCAAGGGCAGAGCCTGTCCATACCCATTGCCTCCATCCCTGAAACCAGAGCAGTTTTGGGTTTCCCCTGTTGTCCTATTTGCAGAAGCATCCAACTGTTCAGCTGGACTCAACTGACCCATAAAGTCCCTCTACAACAGCCTTTCTAATACTGAAAGACCACAACCATCTTCCTTTTTTTGTCATCCCAAGCTCACAGAATCATAAAATGCACTGAGTTGGAAGGGACCTTTAAAGGTCATCTAGTCCAGCTCCCCTGCAGTCAGCAGCGGCATCCCCAACTAGATCAGGTTGCTCAGAGCCCCATCAAGCTGATAGACTCTGTTTCAAAAGTGTGAATTCACCACCTTCCTTTTCCAGGAGTCCCAGCATCCATCCTACAAGGTGGGTCCCAACCCATCAACATGACATTTCACCCTTTAAACCTTCATCTCTTCCAGTCTAACGGCTTTTTTACATCAATAACTTGCTTGGCTTCTCTCAAATATCCATTCTGCAATCCTTATTTCCAGGAATTCCCTTCATGAACCTTTCTGGGTACTGGGAGGGTGGCAGTGCTGGGAGTGACTCACTCAGCTCCTAACGAAGAGGAGAGTGATTAATCCCAGCAAAATGGCTGGCCTTGATTTGTGGAATTCCTGATAGGAATGGAGGCATGGCCCGACCTGACTGCTCTGCTGCCAGGTCCTATTTCCTATTTTCTGGATGAGAACCACCAGAAAAATGAAGTTTTACAGACTCAAAGCTTAGCCAGAATGTATAGGATTCCTGGAAAAAAAGTATGGAGGCTTCTCCATGTCTTGGCTGTTACTCTACGGTTGGTGCCTGCAGCACCCTTTGCCCTGAGCAAATAAACAGATCAAAGACTATAACTGCTGTTGGTGGACTGGGCTGGAGGAAAGTAGAGCAAACTGGGTCCATTATCGTTTTAGGAAGCAGAACAATGGAAATTTGTGTACAGGAGAAGAAAAGGAAAAAAAAAAAAAAAAAGAGAAGAAAGCTGGTTTCTGGTGTTAATAGGAAGTCATTGGAGATCTGTGATAAGCAGAGATTAGATGTACAGTAGGTCTGATAACCTCTGTGGAGGGCTACCATCCCATGCCCTGCACCAGCACATGTGACCATGTCCCTTCCCATCCCTCAAACTAATCATCCTGGCACTCAAATATTCCCCAAGGAGCCAAAGCAGCTCTTATCCTGGGAAAAAACACTCTTGATTTGAGGAATCACAAGGATTCTCCACAATGATCTGCAGTATTACCCATGCCTGGCATCACAACAACAACCATTGTCCAAATAACATGTCCTAAGCCTGACTCCTTCCAAATTTGAGGCATGTCCCAGGTGAATATATAATTATTTTCTTCTCTGTTGTACACCAGTGGGACCTGTAGTGGCTTTAGGACTTCTGGGAATGTGAAGACAAGCCTCAAAGCAGGTAAAACTGGTCTGATTCCCACTTTTTTTCTACATCAGAATGCTTCACTGCTCATCTTGCCCATACCACATCAGCCCTTTCAGCAGCACAGGGGGAAATCACTCTGCTTGAGAGTGAATGAACTTACCAGGCTTGTGTAGAGGGAACTGGTTTGCAAGAAATTCCCATCCCTGCTGCCTGGTCCAGGACGTATTTCATTTTTCCTTGCCAGCTACTGTCAGGGCTGTGGAGTATCTTGCTCTCTTCAGTGACAGAACACTGGAACAGGCTATCCAGGGAGCCTGTGGAGTCTGCTTTACTGGAGACATTCAAAACCCACCTGGACGTGTTCCAGTGTGACCTGCACTAGGTCATCCTGCTCTAGCAGGAGGTTGGACTGCATGATCTTTTGAGGTCCCTTCCAGCCCCCAACATTCTGTGATTCTGTGTAATTTGGCATTATGAGAGGCTGAAGCCCCCTTTTAAAGAGAATTGTTATGATTTTAACCTCCTCCTACAGGGATCCAGTCCCTCAGGGAACTGAGATTTTGTCTTTCCAGCATGTCTGTGAAGAGCCAAAATGAAGCCAGAGGTGATGGAAGTAGGGTCTCAATTAATCTCCAGCTCACTGGGCTCCAGGTGGCAGCTCCATTATGTGAAGGCTCTTTAAAATAGCTCAAATTTGCCAGAATTTTTACTAAAGATTTTTTTTTTTTTTTTGTTTTTTTTTTTT
>VWYK01052622.1:8542-29943 GCA_013399775.1 Semnornis frantzii | reverse complement strand
GATATTTTTTTTTAAGATTTTTTTTTTTTTTTTTTTTTTTTTTTTTTTTTTTTTACTGGAAGGGGCTTCTGGCTGATGAAGAAAGGTAGGAGCAGTGTCACAGGGGGATGATGATGCAAGACCTCTCCCTGCAAATCTTCATTCCTTTCTCCTTAAACCCCAGAAATAACCCTTCTAACTACATCTGATGGTTTTGGCTCTCCCTGGAATCTCACGAGGGAGATCGAATTGGGATCAGCAGAGTGTTTCAAAACAAGAGCTGTTCCAGCCGGTGTTTATGGGATGTGACAGCCGAGGTGGTGCACCTTAGCTCGGGAGGTTTATTCCACCATCTGTGCAGCTCCATACATTTCCCATTTCTCCACATTACCCACAGGGGTGTCATGGTTTTCTTCCAAGAGATGTGTGTGTAACTGGGTAATCCCAGAAACACACTGTCCTGAAGGCAGGCTGTGGATGAGTTTGTACCCTCTGCTGTGACCAGTGGCCCCAGCTGGGGCTGGCTAGGCTGGGCCTGCTGGACATGGCCAGGGCACTGATCCCAGCTGGGGCATGGCTAAGGGCAGTGAAGGAGGGGCTGATCCAAGAGGAGACTAGGAACTGTTCTAGGATGGACCAGTCTGGAACTGGGGTGACTGGTCTAGGACTGGGGAAACTGATCTGGGGCTCAGGGTGGATCAGTCTGGGGCTGGGCAGACTCGTCTAGAACTAGGAAGGGACCAGTCTGGAAGTGGAGATGGATTGAGAACTGGAGACAGATAAACTGAGACTGGGGAAACTGATCTGGGACTGGAAAGAGACCAATCTGGAACTGGAAAGAGACCAATCTGGGACCGGGGAGACCAATCTGGGACTGGGGAGACCAATCTGGGACTGGAGAGACTGGGTGGATGAGGGACAGACCCATCTGGGTTATGGGAGACTGATGTGGGTCTAGGGATGGACTGATCTGGGACTGCGGACGGACTTATCTGGGACTGGGAAGGAACCAATATGGGATGAGGGAGACTGGTTTGGGACTGGGTATAGATTGATCCGGGACTAGAAAGATTGGTGTGGGACTAGGAATCAACCAATCAGGGACTAAAGACTCTGTTTTGGGACAAGCAATGGTTTGGTTTAGGACCAGGGAAGGATTGATCAGGGCCTGGGGAAACCCGTTTAGAACTGGAGAGACTAGTGGGGGACTATGGGCGGATAAGTCTGGGACAGGGCAGACTGGTCCGGGACTGTAGAGGGACCGATCTTGCCGAAGCTCAGCCCATCCCGGGACCGGACCCACGGAATGAAACACCGCCACGGCACCGCATCCGTAAAGGCCCGGGAGAGCGCGGGCGGCCTCCACCCGTCCTGACCCCGCCCCTTCCCCGCCCACTCCCCGCACTGACCTCGCCCCTTCCCCGCCCACTACCCGCACTGACCTCGCCCCTTCCCCGCCCACTTTCCGTCCCGACCCCGCCCGCTCTGCCGCTGGCCCCGCCCCCTGCCGGTCAGCTGATTTCTAGGAAACGCGCGCCCTTCACAGAACACGGCCTCGGCTCCACGCACCCTGCTTCGTGCCTTCTCATTGGGCCACTGGAGACAGTGACGTGCCTCCATCGGGCGGGGCATGCAGGGGGCGCAGCGAGCTATTGGCGCGGCAGGGCGGGGGCGTGAGCGATGCTGGGCCCGCCCTCCGGGCCGCTGTAAAAGGAGAGCCCAGGGGTTGGTGCGGACTTCGGCGCGGAGCGGAGCGGCCGAGAGGTACAGGAGGGTACGTGTAGCGAGGGCCTGGGACGAAAAGGCTTGTGGGGTGTTGGGGACGTGCGATGGACCCGACATGCTACCCGCAGCTTGGGATCGCGGGAGGTGCTGCTGCAGTTGCACCTGGCTAGTGGATTGGCTGGGAGAGCTTGGTGGTGGTGGCTTGAAACTGAAGTTGGTGATGGGCAGTGGGGTGGTGCTGACTCTACCAGCCAAGTTTTCTGGCAGCTTGTGCCTCCCAGCATGGGATTGGTGCAGAGCCTGTTGCATGGGAAGGAACTCCTTGGCCATGTTCTGAGTATGCTGGCTCATGATGATTTGAGGCAGTGATTTCAGAGGTCTTCTCTAACTGAAACAGTTCTGTGATTCTATTTTGCTGGTGGCTTGTCCAGCTTTCTGTGGAGGGGAAACAGAGCTCTGGCATCTGCCAGTGGTGGGAGCAAGCTTTTAAGGAAATAAACTTGTTTAGAACAGAGCCTCATTTCAACCAGTGTTTCTGAGGCTCTTCATCTTGGTATAACTTGCCCAGTTAAGTTGTAGGATGTCTCCTCCCTGGAAGTGTTCAAGGTCACGTTGGATAGGACATTGAGCAAGCTGGTGTAGTCGATGACATCCTTTCCCATGGCATGGGGTTAGAGCTAGATGATCTTTAAGGTCCCTTCCAAACTAAACCATTCCATGGTTCTATGAACTTAAGTGCAAGGAACCAACAGAGAGGCTGTGTGTACCCCTGTCCCTCTGAGGATGAGCTGTGATACATGCTTTGGGGCATCTGGATCTTGGTGGGCAGGTGGGGTCCAGAGTTGTGCCCTTGGTAGTGTGTTGACTCTTGGTATTAGTTATCGCAATCCCTAAAAATGGAGGCTATGCTGCAGGTGGGTGGGGAGGTCCATGTGCTCTTCTGTGCAGCAGTAAGTCAATTGGAAAGGGGACAGAACTTGGTGGCACTGAGCTGATGCAAGTCTGTGGGTGAACAGGGGCTACCAGGTCTTAGATTCTGGTAGATGCTGCATCATCCTCATCTTCTCCTCAAAACCTTCCCATGGGGCAGAAAATTAAAAAATAATAAACTCCATAAAATTTGGAGACAAAGCTATGAGCCCCAAAGGTCTGGAGGGCAAAAAATCCTGGGACTGCCAATCACTTTTGCCAGGCCACCAACTCCTGAAGTATCTTGAGGATCTTGACAGGGAGGTGACAAGGAATGCCAGGAGGGTTGAGCCTGGCATTTTATTTCCAGCTGGGTGGGAGAAGCTGTGTCATGGATCCTTCATCAAGTTGCCCAGTGGCTTTGGCTGAAAATAACCTTGAAAATGGCTTGACTTCACCCTGTGCCTTCCATATGCTGGCCCTGTGTTCGAGAGGGTAGATAGTGTGATCTCCATCCCTATGTGCTGCCTGGAACCATCACTTCCATCCCAAATGCAGAGGAACTAACAGGCCTTGGACCTCTTGCTCCATGCAGGATGTGTGACCGCAGTGGCGGGCGGCGGCTGCGGCAGTGGCTGATCGAGCAGATCGACAGCGAGCTCTACCCTGGGCTCATCTGGGAGAACGAGGAGAAAACCATGTTCCGCATCCCATGGAAACATGCTGGCAAGCAGGACTACAACCAGGAGGTGGATGCTTCTATCTTCAAGGTAGGGTCAGATGCTTCATGCCTTTTCTTGATGGTTCCTGACCCCTCTGATGCTGTTTATCCCTTTGCTGACAATCTCACTGATGGGAGATGTCTGTGTTCTCTGTGGGGTTTGCATCTCTACCCCTCGCTGGAGATGCTTCACCCAACAGTTGGTCCCTTTTGAGGGTATTTGCTCCTTCTTGCGAGATGTTGATGCAATTTATGATGGTTGAATCCTAGTCTGACATGAGAAGGAGCTGGATGTGCTCCTCTTGTGCTCCTCTTGACCTACTCTATATTCCTTATGAGGCTGTTCATGATCAAAAAATGGATTTACCAGAAAGACTTTGCAGGAGGGAAGGAACTTCTGGATTTCACTAAGCGGAAATTCCAGTTCTGGGAAGGGTTCCATCCTGAATCAAAGAAGTTTGGCTCTTCCCCAGGAATTCCCTTCCTTGTGTGAATCAGGTCCCCATTTGGGGCAGTGACAGCTGGTTTGGAGGATTATGAAGATGGCATTGATTTCAGCCATCTGCAGATGGATGAATATAAAATAAATTCTTATATTTAAAGAATAGTCTGTGTTTTGCAGCCCCTTTAGTGCTAAAACATTCTCCCTCCAGAGCACAAATGTCATTCTGACGTCAAAAAGAAACCAGCTTTAATTTATTAGTCAGGAGATGGAAAATTTGGTTTGTTTGGACTTCTAATTGAGGTGTTGTTAGAGAACCTCACTGCTTCAGTAGTGACTCATCTTATCCCCAGCACCTCCTGCCCTGTGGTACAGAGATGAAGCCACATATCACGTCTTTGACTTCTGCTTTGTAAAGCCTGGGTGCAGTGCAGGGACAGGTGATGGTTTTGGCACTTGCTCCTTTGTGTGGTGACCGTGAACATGTCTTTAGGTGCCAAATGAATGGGATGGTTGAGTGAGTGCCAGAAGCAGAGAGGAGAACAAGATGCTGTGTTCTCTTTGCAGCTCTAGCTTCCTCAGCCTTGGGGTTGAGGGGCTTTGCAGAGCCCACGTGGAGGATG
The DNA here is from genome assembly GCA_013399775.1 of Semnornis frantzii. NCBI lineage: Eukaryota > Metazoa > Chordata > Aves > Piciformes > Ramphastidae > Semnornis > Semnornis frantzii. Next base: position 25,544 of record VWYK01052622.1, on the reverse strand, counting down.
ATTGTATCTTTGTGTTGCTTTGGTTTAGGCCTGGGCTGTTTTCAAAGGCAAGTTCAAAGAAGGTGACAAAGCTGAGCCGGCTACATGGAAGACACGACTGCGCTGTGCTTTGAACAAGAGCCCTGACTTTGAGGAGGTGACAGAAAGGTCCCAGCTGGACATCTCTGAGCCCTACAAGGTCTACAGGATTGTGCCAGAGGAGGAACAGAAATGTGAGTGTCCCAGTTAAGGGACTGAACCCTGATGCAGGTCTGTCTGAGTAACCACAGGCCTGTGCTGCTGACCTACATCTGAGCAGAGTTTCCTGGCCAGGCTCTGCTCTTGTGGCGTGACAAGTTGCTTGTCCTGCTTTGCAGACAATGTCCCCTGTGTCACTGTGGTGGCAGGGACGGGAGGAGGAAGTAAAGACTGTTTTCTACCGCTTTAAAAAGCTGCTTAGGAGATAGGAGATAACTTACAGCATAGTGTAAGCTTCTGTAAGGATGTTGTAAGGGGGGAATCCAGCCCCACTTAGGGGTTATCTGAATCCCAACGCGTCCTTTCAGTATGTTTCCTGGGCAGATGAGGAGTCCTCTCTTGTCAGCAGTGATCCAGAGAGCAGTTGCTGCTCTCTCTGGTCACACTAAGTATATCACCGTTTGTGGTTTGTGGGTGCTCTTACCTTTCTTTTTAAGTCAAAAAACTTGCAGAAAAAAAGTCGTAAACCTCATCAGGAAATCTGCCTTTAGCATCTTGGTCTGCTCCAACTAGATTCACACAGGGGCTTGCTGCTGCTATGTAAATGGTACAGCAGGTTCCCACCAGCAAGCATGACTGAACCTTGGGGTGGCTGGTGAAAAAAGGAGAAGCAGCAGCAACAACTCCAGTCTCTGGGGTGCTCAGAAAAACAAAACCCTTCCCCTCTGCTCTATCTGTGTCTCCTAGTGGCTGGAGTTGTGATTTGCCTTGCTGCTGGTTGCCATGCACTGGAGCAATGGGTTGTAAAATGTTGGGGTTTTTTTGTCCTGAAAAGCAGCTCTGGGTGGTGCTGGAAGGGGCTGAGAGACCTCCTGAGGTGCTGTGGTTCTTGGCTTCGTAACTTTCACAGCATCACCAGTAATGGATGTTGGAAACAACTTCAGGGCATCATCTAGCACAACCATGCTGCTAAAGCAGGGCCACCTGCAACAGGCTGCCCAGAATCACAATGTCCAGGCAGGTTTGGAATCTCTCCAAGGAAGGAGACTCTGCAGCCTGTCTGGGCAGTCTGCTTCAGGCCTCCAGCACCCTCAGAGCAAAATTTTCTCATTCATGTTCAGCTGCAACTTCATGGGTTCCAATTTGTGCCTGTTGCCCCTTGTCCTGTCACTGGGCATCACTGAGAAGAGTCTGGCCCTATCCTTTAGCTTTTGCTGAGCATTGAGAAGATTCCCTCTCAGGCTGCTCTTCTCCAAGCTCAACAGCTCCAGGTCTCTGGGCCTTTCCTCATCACACATGCTCCAGTCCCCTCAGGATTGTTGTAGCTGTCACTGGACTCTCTCTGTCCAATCTCTGTCAGTTCTCAACTTTCTTGAACTGGGGAGCCCATGGGTTGAAGGGTTTTTAAAACCTGTCTGTGAGACAAGTCATGGCTGGGAGATGTGTATCCTGACTGCATCCTGGCCTCTCCTTCCAGGCAAAGCTGGTGTTGCCAATGGGAACAGCCTGAATGATATCACAGAGATGGAGTGCAATTCCTCTGCAATTGATAACCTCATTAAAGAGGTAAGCCCTCGCTGTGGGTGGAGTGATGGTGTTGAGTTGCCTGGAAGTGTTGCCTTCCTAAAGTTCTATGTCTAAAGCTTTGGAGATCAGCCTGCTGAGCAACACTGGGTTTGGCAGCTCTTGTGATTCACTTCTGGGATGTGGTGGTGGTGAACGTCTCATTCTTTGAATTTGCATCTGGGTGGGTGAGACTTTTGAGGGATGGAGGTGGTTCTGCTGCTCTGTTCCCTTTCTTGGTGGTGTCATCTTGGGCTGCTTCTGCTTGGTAGCTCTTCAGGGTGTTATTTAAGTGTATGGCCTGGGGAATGCCAAACTGCTGTTTCTAACCCCAAAACTCTGTTGGCACTCTGTTGGCACTCTGTTGGCACTCTGTTGGCACTCTGTTGGCACTCTGTTGGCACTCTGTTGGCACTCTGTTGGCACTCTGTTGGCACTGCCATTTAGATTGTATTCAAGTGTTGCAAGTGTCTCTGCACAAAGCAGCAACTGCCCAAGGTGTCAAACCTGCTCTGGTCTCTGTTCTTGCACAGCCTCCCTGTGTAGATGAGTACCTGGGGATCATCAAGAGAAGCCCCTCACCACCCCAGGAGACCTGCAGAAACCCACCAATACCTGACTGGTGGGTGCAGGAGCCCAGCCCTGGTATGTACTGTGTGGTGTTTGATGGGACCAAGGTTTTTATTTGGGATGGGAAAACCTTTCTGTACAGCAGTGGATGGTGGGCACTGCTTATATTTGTCTCCTCACTCAAAATGCTTAAGGTACTTTTATATCCCCCCCCATACTGAGCATTGGTGAAGTTACACTTTTGGCACTGGGTCCTCACTACAAGATACTGAGGTACTGAAATGTGTCCATAAAAGATGAAGGTGAAACTGGTGAAGGGTTTGGAGAACAGGTCTTGTGAGGAGCAACTGAGAACTGGGGGTTGTTCAGCCTGGAGAAAAGAAGGCTGAGGGGAGACCTTCTGGCTGTCTACAATTCCCTGAGAGGTGTCTGGAGCCAGGTTGGGATTGGTTATTTTTTTTTCTAGTAACAAGTGATAGAACATGAAGAAATGGCCTCAAGTTGTACCAGAAGAGGTTTAGGTTGGACATTAGAAAGAACTTCTTTATTGAATGGGTTCTCAAACACTGGAACAGGCTTCCCTGAGAGATGGTTGAATCTCTGTCCCTGGTGGTGTTTAAAAGATGCAGAGATGTGGTGCTGAGGAATATGGTTGAGGAGCAGACTAAAGAGTTAGGGAGTGGTTGGACTTATAAAGGTCTTTTCCAATTGAAATGATTCCGTGACTCTATGAACAGTGTGGTTGGTACCAGGCCTCCTAAAGTGCATATTGCACAGGGTTAAATCAACCTTGGCAGTATTTTCTGGGATCTTTTTGTGGGAACTGTGAAGCCTGGTGTGAAAGGAGAGAAAACTGGGGGCTGGTGGAGAGCATTGGGATTTGGGAGCTGGGCACATAGGCTCAGCTCTGCTTTCTCTCTGCCCACAGCACTGCCCCTGATGAATGGATATCCCAGCTACGAGCAGCAGCATTCAGGTAAGGCAGTTCCCCTGCTTGGCTCTGGACTGTGGCCATCAAAAGTTCCTCTAGGGCTTGGCCTTGTGATGGCAGAAGGCAGCTCTGATTCTGCTCCTTGCCTTGAGTGAGGCTTTCCTCTGGTTTTGGAAGGTGCTTTACCATCCTGTGGACTCAAAATTTGCCTGCCTTGTAGGGAACCATCTGGCCTGGTGTCCAGTGGCCATGGCCCTGGCATGGCGCACTGTCCTGGGATGAGCCATACCTTTGGGTGCAGGGAGATCTACCCACAGCGGGGGATGTGTAGAACAAAGGTGGGGTAAGGGGTTCAGCATCAGGAGCTCTTGCTCGCTTCTACCAGGCTGACTGCTGGAGATGTCTGGCATGTAGGTGGTCTCCACCATCAAGTGAGGACTTGCTCTCAGGAAATCTTGCTGCTGTCATGGAGTTTGGGCACTGCAGTGAGGAGCAGACAGGGTTCGTTGTCTTATGGGTCTGACATGTGCCTATGCTCTCCTAGGTTACTCCCAGATGGTGATCAGCTTCTTCTATGGTGGGAGGCTGGTGGGCCACGTCACCACCTCGTACTCGGAGGGCTGCCGTCTCTCTCTCAGCCAACCCTCCAGCCATGGCGAGAAGCTGTATGCCCCAGATGCCCTGGAGCATGTGCGGTTCCCCTCCGCCGACACCATCCAGAACGACCGCCAGAAGCAGGTCACCAAGAAACTCTTTGGGCATCTGGAGAGGGGCGTTCTGCTGCACAGCAACAAGCAGGGCATCTTCATCAAGAGGCTGTGCCAGGGCAGAGTCTTCTGGAGTGGGAACACCATGATCTGCAAGGACAAGCCCAACAAATTGGACCGGGATGAGGTGGTGAAGATATTTGACACCAACTTGTTCTTCAGAGGTTTGTAGGGGCACTTTCTTCTTTCTTTTCTTCCACTTGATAGGGTTGAAAGAGTTAGAGGCCTTGCATTTGGAGCACTTTGGAATCATCACTGTCCATTACTGATGGAGTGCTCTCAATGAGTAGCTGGTGCTACCAGATCTAGGAAGGAATAATCTGGTGCCTTGTGTCACTTTGCGTGTTTCTACCAGTTGGAGGCTTTGGACAAAAAACTGGCTTCTCTTGAGCCCATGGTTTCCTTCCATGGTCCCAAAGTTGTATAGCAAAGCTTGACAGCTTGTAGGAGGCAGCTTCCAACTGTTCTCTCCTTGCAGAGCTGCAGCAGTTCTACAACAACCAGGGCCGCTTTCCGGACAGCAGAGTCGTGCTGTGCTTTGGAGAAGAGTTCCCAGACACAGTGCCACTGCGGTGTAAGCTCATCCTTGTTCAGGTATGGAGGGCTGCCCCTTGGAGCTCTGCTGCAGGATTTCTCCTGCTTTGTCCAGACCATTTAGCCTTTTTTCCCCTCCACGAGTAGGGCTCCAGCCTCTGAGCTACAAGTCATTTGGGTGCTTGAACTGGTGGGGTGGCAGATGTGGCATGAGCATTGGCTTATCTGCAGCCTCCTGAGAGATGCTTAGCTTGTTGTTTGTCAGACTCAAAGTCCTTGAGCAACTTGGTCTAGCAGGAGGTGTTCCTCTCCATGGCAGGGGATTGGAACTAGATGATCTTTAAGGTCCCTTCCAACCCATACCATTCTATGACTCTTCCATAACATGATCTGGGTAGATTATGTTGGCTAACAAAGCTCTCAAATGGCAGAAGCTCTTCTAACCAACTGAAAAATCTGTACTCTTCCTCTTGTTCCTGCTCTTGTGGCATCTTTACTCTCCTGTGGGAAATGAGGGAATAAATCCCTGGCATGGTTGAGCTAAGGGACAGCCTCATGCTGAAGAGCCAACAGGTGTGATGTCCAGCCACGGTAGACAGCAGTGGGGTGGGGAAACCTTCAGGAGGGTGGAGGAGAGAATGGAATGAGTGGAACAGTCTCTATGACTCAGAAACATCTCCCTGGAGAAGCTGAAGCAATTCTGGGATCTCAAAGTCATGGATCAATGCATTAGTGTGCTTAGGGAGTCTGTGCCCAGTGTGGGACTCTCTGGGGCCAGCAAGGCCATGGCAAGGGGGTGTAGCATGAAGGGCACAGGGAGGATGTTGCAGTCACCCTTGAGCAAACAGAGACCTAACAAATCCGTGAGGTCTTGGTGCTGATTTTACAAGTTCTGAAGACTGCCTCCCTGCACAACTTTCTGGCCTGGTCACCTCTTCTAGCCTTGGGTATCTGCACCAAAGGATGCTTGTGTTGGGATATCCCCCCAGCCTGTCCTCACCTCCCTGTAGCTCTTCTCTGAGGGAAGCTCTTGTGACTGCTTTTTTTCCCAGAGATGATTGTGCCAAGGTTGCTTTTGGAGTTGGATATGTTGACCTGGCTGGACTTGGCCACTGGGGTCTAATTGGCACAGCTGTTCTGCTGTGTCTCTCCCACCCTACACCCTGCTACCTGGGCTGGTAAGGGTGAATGACAGCAGTGGGAGATTCCTGGAGAGGTTCCTCTTCATGGAGACACTGAGTGACTTCTTTTTTGTGTAGGTGGAGCAGCTGTATGTCAGGCAGATGGTGGAAGAGGCTGGGAAGACCTGCAGCAGCAATCCCATGGTGCCCATAGATGAGACCCAGCATGACCAGGTGTACAGGATCTTCCAGGACATCTGCACGACACACCAGCGGCCGCTCTTCAGAGAAAACCAACAAATTGCTGTCTGAGCCTCCTTCTTCAGACCTAATGTGGTGGTTTGAGTTGACCTAGACCCAGTTTGGTCCCATTAGTGCCTAAATTCCCTCTTTTGGAAAGTTGGGTTTGGTTCTTTGCTGTTCCAGGCCAGAGTCTGTAGCAACACAGCAGTAAAAAGTGCCGTGAGGGAGTAGGTTGGGTGCTCAGCATCCATCCTGTGGACACTTCACTGATACAAATTACTTTTTGTCCCAAGCAGGATAGTCCTGTCTACAACTGTCTACAGTATTATTGTCTACAACTGATGGCAGAGGGAAGAGAGAGGGAAGATCAGGGCTGACACTGATTTGCATTGCTTCTGTTAAAGTCCAGTGAAGCAGAACCCAACCCCAACAAGTTCTAAGGACCTGCCCTTGCAGTCTGCAACTCAGACCTTGCTGAGAAGAGTGATTTGGTAGGAGGCAACTCCTGGAAAAGCCTTAAAATGCTCAAATGTAGGGAATTCTTTACAAAAATCAATTCCCTCTCCCTCCCCACCCCCAGAGAGTCCTGCTGACAGAAGGTGGGGCCTTCCAGTGAGAACTTCCAGAAATTCCTCCTTATTTTTGCTGTGAGGTTTCTATCTTTATCTGTAATACTCAAATATATTGGAAACCAATGCAGAGAATTATAGATAAAAATGGTGAATAAGAACAACCTGAGGATCTTTAATATTTTTTCTTAACCAGAGAGAAAAGTTTGTATCAATCTGGGCTATCTGTAATTTTCAAAGCATAGTGGCAGTAAGTTGGCTTCACCCTCCCAAATGCACGTGTTGGTGTCTCCCAAGCATGACCAGGCAGCAGCATCCATGTGTGAATCCTCATTAACATGCTTCATGGGTGCCAGCAGCACTGAGGAGCTGCTTGGACGTGGGGCTGGTGCCTTGCAGCTGACACAACCCACAACTGCACATCTGTGTCTGTCACTAAACTGCCTATTTATTATGCCTGAAGGTTTATTAATTTTCTTTTTTTGGCATTTTTTTTTTAAATCTTCCCCTGATTAAATGTGCTATATTTTGTATTCCTCTTGCCATGTGGTTTTTGGTTGCAGCGAGTGGGAGGTCATATCTCTGGTGGGCAGAGCCTGGATATCTCTGACTTCTTCCTGCCATGATTATCTTCAAGTTGGATGAGGCTCTAAGCACCCTGATGTAGTAGAAGATGGCCCTGCTGACTGTGGGGTTGGGGGGGTGGACTAGATGACCTTGAAAGGTCCCTTCCAACCCAAACTATTCTTTGATTCCCTGTGGTGGGGTCTCTTAAGCCTCTGCTGTCACCTCCTTCTGCTCCATAACTCTCCAACTCTGTTTCTGGGGTGGGAGACGCACAAGCCAAGCTGCTGTAACGTGATGGAGGGAGAAAAACTCTCACTTGCTGGGCCTTTATTCGAGGGAACATGAAGATGGGTTCCTGCCTGTCTGCCACTGCACTGACCTGGGCTGTGGTGCTCCAAGGTCATGGGATGAAGGGGAGTTATTTGTAGGCCTAATTGAAGACCTATTGTCACCCCCTTCCTCCATTGCCTGGTGGACACAGGACTGCTGTGAAGAGACCTTTCAGATAATCAAGCCCAACTGTTAACCCAGCACTAAACTATGTTCCTTAGCACAACAGACCCATTCTCCATTGTCTCCTTCACCTACCCTTCTCATGGGGCATGGTCTAGTGGAGGTGGGTGATGTTTTGGGCATAACCAAAGGCAAAAAGAGAGCACTTTGCCCAAAGTTAGTGTTGCAGCAGGGGAGGCTGGGCATCTGCACCTTGCCTTCAAGCCCGTGTTTGGGGCAGCACCTCAGGGGGCTCTGAAAGGTGGTGAGGACCATGTCTGATCTGTCACCTTGCCCTCTCTTAAGGACAAGCACCACCAGCTCTGCTGTGATTTCTAAGGTCCCCTCCAACCCATTCTACCATTGTATGTGCTCTGGGTTAGCCCTACCAAGGAATGCAGGCAAGGAAACACCAGCTGCCTTCTTGTGAGCTTGCTGCTCATGCTACTGGGGGATCTATGCCCTTGTGAAGGGGATCTCTGGGTATCTGGGCAGCTGGAGGCTGAGTATCCTTAGGACATGATGAGGAGGTGGGTACAAAGCTGTCTTCTCTGCTTGGGTCTCAAAGATCAGCCTGCTTTTACTGCTCTGCTTTTATGAATGAAAGACCTGAGAACCCTGAACTTGGATGGGTTGCCTGCAGCTCATTTCTGATGCAGGTTGTTCTGACTAAAGGCTTTGCAGCTCATTTGGGGTGAGCAGCTCAGCCTTCCCATAGAAGTCTCCCCAAAACAGCTGCATGTTCAGCTCTCATGGGACTTGGAGATGTCCCTGCTGTGTACCTCCAAGGCAAGCAGCTACAACCTCTGTCCCAGAGAACTGTAGGTGCACAGTGGACCATATGCAATTTGGAGCACCTCAGCAGTGCTCTGAGATGGGAGACTTGGCTAATACTTTGTGGAGGCCTCGTGTGCTGTTTATGCTATGAGCACCCCACTATGACTTAGTTGTTCTCCACGGCCCAGCTAAGGTGGTTGGATGTCCTAGTCCTGTTGGCATCCTTGCATATGTCCCTGGCAGGTACATGGCTTTGGTGCTAGTAAGTGGAGGTGGCTGCAGACTGAGATTTGTGCCAGGATCCTAAGTGCAATGAGGTCCCCAACTCCTGCAAGCTCTTAGGAGATGCTCGGTCATGGGGATTGCACCTTGCAGGTGCACTATTGTTATTCACCCCTTGCTCCTTCTGAGGGCCATTATGGTGTCCCCTTCAGGGCTGAATCCTGTTCCAGTCTCTGGTGCTCCCTCAGAGCACAAAGGAGACTCACCTGCCCGTGGGTGAGGTGCCTGGTGGGGAGGAGGTGGGAGCAAGGCTCCCGCTGCGGTCTGTGGTGGTACAACACATGCCCACTTGTGAAACAGGGTGGGCTGCAGGCTGGGACACCATACCACCGCTCGCGGTTTCCCCAGCTGTCCTGGTGCAAGTCCTTCCTCAGAAACCATCATCTTGTGCTCGCCTGGAGCCACCTGCTACGTATTCAGGGTGCTTTCAATTTCCACTCCAAGACCGCAGAAGAGCGATGGGGAGCAGAGGTATCTTTTGTAGGACACTTCTGTTTATTTTTAGTGTCACCACCATGGCTTAGAGCCCAGAGCTTGGTTTGGGACCCTGCTGTGCCTCATTCCATAAAGTCAACAGAGTAGGTCCTGTCCTGAGTGGTTTCCAAGAGCGGGCAAGTGGTGGGTGTGGAGTGATGTGGAAGGAAACTGCAGGATAGGGTCTTGTGGTAGAGGTAGGATGTAAGAAGCATGATGTGGTGGGATCCCTTTTTAGCTTGAGCCTCAGGTAGAACTCACAGTAGTGTTGGGTTTGTGCTTAACGCTTGGCCTAAGTTGGACTTCCTCATCCTGAAATCCAAGACCAGAGAAGCCTCTGAGGCTGATGCTGACTCACTGACAAAGAGCCAGCAGATGGAAGCAGGATTTGTGGTAACTGCTTTGTGTTGCGCTAAGGAATGTTCTGGCCCAGATTTGTGGTGGGTTTTGCAAAAGCCAGGAGGAACTTATGCACATCTCATACTTCTCTCTCAAACCCCAGCTGCAGAGCTGGTGCTGGTGGTGTCTGAGAGCACCTGGACCTCAAGGTAGTCCCTACATCCCAGGCACCCACCATCCCTGCACCTTGCCTGACTCCGAGCAGCTCTGGTGAGCAGCTTGGTGAAGCTGCACCAGGTCTTAGTGGTTTTGGGTGACTGAGGACTCAAATACTTTCGTTGGTTTCTGTTCACTTGGGTTCTTCTCTATGGCCTCACTGAAGTGAAACCTTGGCACCTGGTGTTGGCTTTTTTTCATCAATGTCTTCTCTGCTGGTTAAGTCCAAACATTAGTTCATGTCTCCTTTAGCTGGGGGTCCTGGACCACTGCATGTAGCATCTATGGCATAGGCTGCACACTCTCCACTGAACAATCCTTACAGGTGTGGCAGAATCATAGCAGGAATGAGGAACTCAAAGGCTGTCCTCCCTAAAATGCTTGCTGCTCATCCAAATGTGGTTTCCTATACCTTCGGCCTGTGTTTGAGTTGGAGCAGAAATACCATCAGACTCCTGCCTGATGCTATTTCTTTGCTTCCTGGGAAGGCCAACCCAGGTACCAGGTGATGCTGCTCCTCTGGAGAGAGCTGCAATCCCTGTGGACACAGGGAGGTGTTTTCTGTAACATGCCCATGTTCCAGTCCTACCTTCAGGAGCAGAAGGGAAAAGTGAAGGTTTCACATGGTAAGGAGAGAGGAGCTTGTTTTCCATGGAGGAATATGGACCTTTGCTTGCAGGGGATACATGAGTCTCTTCAAATGTGTTTGGGGAGCAACAATGTGCTTACTCAATCTTCCTCTCAACCAGCAGAGAAGGATGGACCAGGGCAGGAATTTTCTATCAACTTCTCTAAGGTCCTCTAAGATAAAAGACATCTACTTCATGGTGTACATTGGACCACTGATTTCTGGGTGCAGAGGACTTGATGAACACTGCAGACTTCTCCTAATGTTCTGCTCATTGACTTGGATGTTATGTGGCTTCAGTGGCTTCAGAGCAGAATTCAGTGACAATGAGGACAGCTAGCTTCCACCCATTCCTTCTACAGGACTGAAATATAATGTGAGGAGTCACCCGGTAACAAATCTCCTGCACAAAGAAAAGGCTGGCTGGATTGGGGAGAAGGAAGGTAAGCTTTGGTCCACCTAAAACTCCTGACATCTTGTTCTCTCAATGTGGAGAAAGAGGAAAAACTCTGCAGCCACCTCCATCCATTGCTGGAGACCAAACACTATGCAGATGACCACAATTGAGTTGCAGGTCCCAGCTCACAGTTGAGACACTCAGAAATACAACATAACCCAGCTACAGCTGCTTCCTCCAACCTGCTGCAGCTTGGCATGGGCCCCACCAGCCTCTCCAGGCGTTAGAAAACAAACAGTCACTTTTTATTTCTAGACACCAGGGTTTCCAACTGGTTTCATTGCTCAATGCCCCATTTCAGCACAGCAGCCTGTCCACGACGGGCATCTCTGGGCTCTTCCTGCCAGCGTGTTGTAATATGGGAAGCAGACTCCTTTGCATGGTCACCAGCAGCAGGACATCTCCCTGCCCTCAGGGATGCATGAGAGCTGCATAAAGGCTTGTACCTCCCTCTCCAAGGGGTTTGCACTCCCTTGGAGTCTTGTCACCAAGGACACCTCAGTGGTGCCTTGTGGGGGAATGGTTGGACTTGATGGTCTGAAAGGTCTTCTCCAACCAAAACAATTCTATGATTCTACTCTATGACAACCTGTCTGGAGTTGTTGTTGGTGGACCCCAAAGGACTTATACTGTTGTGTGACTGCTCAGTGTTCAAACTGGCATTATGTGGTCCTTTCAGTTCATGCTTGCTTTGTGATGGTCACACTACATGGCTGGTGGGGCTTGGTTTACATGTCAAACCACAGCTCTCCCAAAGCCAGGCCTGTTCAGGCAATGGAAGGGAGAGACAGACCAAAGGTACCTTGTCAGCATCTTGACTCTGTCAGATATAGAAGCAAAGAATTGACTTGACTGAGTCTGGGGAGGCAACCAGCCTGCTGGTTTCCTTAAGCTGGACTTGGCTGCAGAAAGGTCTCACACAGAGGAAAGGAGATCCCAAACTCCAGCAAGTAGGACGACCATTTATTTTTCTGAACATTTTTGACAGATGACCTCTCCTTCCTGCAAGTCTTTGCTGTAACACCAGATACAAGGTCATGTAAGCAAGCTCCACCCAAGCCACAACTGCAAAAATAAACAGAGCTGAGAAGAAACAGGGTGATACTGCAAAAATACCCAGGGACGAGGAGAAATACAGTGATACTTGTGTTGTTTTCTCAGACCTTTGGGTTTTTGATGAGACCAAGGCTGTGAAACCCAGGTCCAGGCTGAAACCCCCTCCCTTCTCCACCAAGTTTGCATCAGCCAAGATGTTGTGTCTTGCTCTGAGCCTATTTGTAGTGCATGTGATTTGGTTTCAGTAACACAAACACCCTGATTCACTGAAGTGTCTGAAGAGCCATGAAATAGTCATATTGGGTTCTCTGTGAGCCATAACCCAACTAGATACCAGTTAACCTGGACCTCTCTTCCTCTTTGGAAGAGTAAGATGGAAGAATTTTGACTCAGCCCTGAAACACTCATGAAAATGGGCAGAGGCCAAAGGGCATTTCAGGCTGCTGCACAAGGAGATCTTTGCAATGTGGCAACTGAAAACACACTCCAAGATGGAGAACCATTCCTATGCCTTCTTTTTTTCCACCTCAGTGTGAGAGAGCTGGATGTTCAGAAGAGTTGCTCTGGCTTTTTCTGAGAGTATGATCCACGTAGCTTATGCAAAGCTTCCTTGCTTGTGCTGGATGATTTGAAAGGAGGCAGAAATGATAATGTGATCTTGAGTTTGGAGCAAGTAGGTGTGGATTTCAATATCAATGTGCTATGGTTCCTGGTTCTTCTTCTGATGGACTTCAAATGGAGTTTTGGCCCAATTAACCTCTGGCACCTCTGCTGCAATGAGCCAAGAAGTACTGGAGGACCTTGCATGTAGCATCTATGGCACAGGCTGCACGCTGAACAATCCTTACAGGTGTGGCAGAATCATAGCAGGAATGAGGAACTCAAAGGCTGTCCTCCCTAAAATGCTTGCTGCTCATCCAAATGTGGTTTCCTATACCTTCGGCCTGTGTTTGAGTTGGAGCAGAAATACCATCAGACTCCTGCCTGATGCTATTTCTTTGCTTCCTGGGAAGGCCAACCCAGGTACCAGGTGATGCTGCTCCTCTGGAGAGAGCTGCAATCCCTGTGGACACAGGGAGGTGTTTTCTGTAACATGCCCATGTTCCAGTCCTGCCTTCAGGAGCAGAAGGGAAAAATGAAGGTTTCACATGGTAAGGAGAGAGGAACTTGTTTTCCATGGAGGAATATGGACCTTTGCTTGCAGGAGATACGTGACTCTCCTCAAATGTGTTTGGCAAGCAACAATGTGCTTACTCAATCTTCCTATCAGCCAGCAGAGAGGATGGACCAGGGCAGCCAATGTGCAGGAATTTTCTATCAACTTTGGAAGGAACCAGAAATGATAATATGATCTTGAGTTTGGAGCAAGTAGGTGTGGATTTCAATATCAATGTGCTATGGTTCCTGGTTCTTCTTCTGATGGACTTCAAATGGAGTTTTGGCCCGATTGATCTCTTGCATCTCTGCTGCAATGAGCCAAGAACAGAGGTGCTGGAGGAATTTGCATAGATGAGGGAGCTGCTGCTGTGAATCCTGCACTGCAGTCACACATCTGCTGCATTCTCCTGCAAGGGTGCGCATTGTGGAGCCAAACCATGAGCTCACCTGCCTTAGGAAAAAAAACCCCAACAAACCCATAGCCTGTGTCTTGTAACTCAAGGCTGAGGGAGAGCAGATGGCAGTGGTAGTTTCTGTTGTACTGGAGAGCAAAGCTTGTGGACGGGATTTCTGCTGTTTGCCCTCAGCCTGTGCTGTGCAAATGTTTTGCAGGAATGTTGTGTTTGGACAGAGAGAGGGGTGTGGAGTAATTTCTGTCACCCAGCTGGAGGGTGAGGTCAGCCATGTCTTGTAAACACATCTGGCCAGGCAGTCTCCAGGCAGTCTCCAACTGATGTGTATGAGACACTTGGATCTGGCTGTGACCAGGGGTTGTGTCTACCTCTTAGCTTGGTGCTCACAAACTGGAGCTGTGATTCAGTGATGAGCTGTTTGCTCAATGAGGCTGTAAAGGAAACACACACTTCCTTGAAATCAGATGCTTTAGTGCACTGGAGCCAGTTCTCCATCCAATCACACTGCAGTGGGTCACCAAACACCATCTTGTTCTCTCCATGCCAGCAAAAGCTTCCTTTGGTTGAATGAAGGATGCCCTTCTCCAGCCCTGGTCTCCTCCCACACCCAGCAACCCCATTCCATGCCCACACCTTGCACTTTAGAACAAAGTCATGCAAATCCACCCTGGAACCTGAAACTTCTTGAGGCTCCTGGAGATGTTCCTACCAAAATCTGTTTTTCCTCAATTTTTTTTTTTTTTTTTTTTTTTCTGCACAGCAGTATCAGAGCAGGTTCCCATCAACTGGGTGCTGCAGCCTCTGAGGATGGGGTTGGGGGACTGAGGTATGTGGAAGCAGCAGAATGGTTCGAAACAAATGATTCCCTTGCCTGAATCTTTCTGTTCTGTATTTCTCTTAAGAAGTAACCACTTCTCCCTGAGATAAATTGGGCTCATGGACATGTTCAAAGCACATCTGCAGGTTAGTCTTCCCATAGAGCATGGCTAGAAAACAGAGAGAATGTTTTTACACCACTGCCCCAGGAAAAAAAACAAACCAAAAAAACCTTAGTTTTTGTTTTGAGGAGGGTCTGGGTACCTTGTTTGTAAAAATCCTGAATATTTAGAATTCACTGATTTGCTTTGTTGCTTCTACCTTAGTTCCTGCTCTGAGGTTTTCTCTGCTTCTAAATGCTCACCACCGCTCGCCTTCCCTGGTGTGCCGCTGAGATCTGGAGGAGATTTGCTCCATGAAGGGATGGGCAAAGCCTCATGGCTCTGTCTCCTGGGGCAGTGAGTTTTCAGGAGGAGATGGGAAGGGATGACTTGGCTGAAAGGAAAGGCAATGGAAAATTATTCCCTTGTGGTGTCACCACTAAGGGCAAAGAGAACCTGGAGGAAGGAGTTTTGTGGCTGGGCAGGTGGGCTGTGGTGTTGACCACTGAGCAAAAGATTGAAAAGGTGGGGAAAAATGAGTGATGAGGCTGGAGGGACAGAAAGATTCATCATGGATATACCAAAGCAAGAGCTGGTGGAAGGAAGTCAGCAGAGAAGGGCAAACATCTGCCGTAGCAGGGCCTGCCAAGCAGTCATCCAGTCCAGGTCCTACACTCAACACCAGTTAATAGACATCTGGGAGAGGAAGGAGCAAGCAGATGAATCTTTTTGTGCTGAACCCAAAAACGGGTGGCTGAGGGACAGCCTGGACCAGAGGTTGTGCCTGCAACATGGTGGGTCATAGACCCCAGGACAACTCTTCTTCATGGATGTCTTTAATGTCCTTAATAAAGGAAAGGGAAGGAAAAGGGGAAAGGGGAAGGATTATCCCTATCAGACAGAATACTGCTCCTGGAAAAGGAAGAATCTTCTGGGTTCCTCCTGATGAGCCTGAGAGCATCTCTGGTGCATGACACTGCCTTGGTTTCTCTTTCCTGGCTGCTGCAAGTGATGATGCTGAGTGTCATCTCATGGGGTTGAGATGAGGCAGGAGGCCAGGCATGGTGGTGAAAATGAACCTGTTTTGCCCAGCCTTTATGGCTTTGCCCTTGGGGGTGGATGTGGGAAACTCTCAGTCTTCACAAGAGACTGGAAATTCTGGTGTAATTATAGCCTCATTGTGGGTTGTGAGAAACCAAGGGGCTTTACAGGTTGCTCTGCTGGTTAGTCAAAGTCATGGTGTGCAACTCCCCCAGGAGAAATACCAAGCCCCACCTAAGCCATGACAAGGAGCAGGACAGGATTGGTGGAAGGCCACCACCAGGATTTGCCGCCAGCCACACCTTGGAAGCCCCTTTCTCTGTCTCTGGAGCCTGTCTGAGGGCTGTGTCCTCTGATAGCAGTGATGGCTCAGAGGAAAGTGGTTTTCAAGGAGCTCAGTGGTTTGGAGCACTCAGAAGAACTGGGAGATGTGCTCCAGGGCGGTTGTGAATGGAAGACCCATCTCCACTTATTCCCCATCAGCCTTTCTGAATTAATCTTCTCACCCCATGGATGAACCAGGAAGCCAAGAGATGCTGTTGCTAGAGGGTTCTGAGTAGCAGGCAGGGAGGTGGGCATCTGTCTGGGTTGGTTTGATGGTGTCCATCTTAGCCTAGAGCTCTTCTTGCCTTTCACTGCAGGGGTCTAATGCTGCAGTTTGCAGCCCTCGACATGAAAGCAGGAGCATGGAAGTAAAACCTTGCCTTGGTTCTGCCTTGTTCAGAAACTATTCCACATTTCTAGTGAAGTGGCAACATCCAGCTACAGCTGCTGGAGGGAAGGAGGTTGTGGTATTTCCACCACTTAAAGGCTTGTGTCTTTTCTGGTCCTCCTGCCTCACTTTGGCTCTCAAATAGTTGAATATTTAAGCACTGGAGTGGAAAAATGAGGATTTCACCTTAATTTTTATGAAATGGAGATAGTTTCTAGCAGCTTCTTTTTAAAGTTAGAGAAGACAGAGGTGCTAGAAATGGTGACTGCAGGCTTCACAGCAACTTTTGCCCATGAGTACCAAGTGCAGGACTGAGGAAAACCTCATCTACTCATGAATGTTTGTAGCTGAAGGCTGAACCGTCAGGGCTGATTGCATCAGTGATCGCCTGGCTCAGCTTGCACCAGTGATCTCCTTGCACAACTCGCACCAATGATCTCCTTGCACAATCCGCACCAGTGATCTCCTTGCACAGCCCGCACCAGTGATCGCCTTGCACAGCCCGCACCAGTGATCGCCTTGCACAGCCCGCACCAGTGATCGCCTTGCACAGCCCGCACCAGTGATCGCCTTGCACAGCCCGCACCAGTGATCGCCTTGCACAGCCCGCACCAGTGATCGCCTTGCACAGCCCGCACCAGTGATCGCCTTGCACAGCCCGCACCAGTGATCGCCTTGCACAGCCCGCACCAGTGATCGCCTTGCACAGCCCGCACCAGTGATCGCCTTGCACAGCCCGCACCAGTGATCGCCTTGCACAGCCCGCACCAGTGATCGCCTTGCACAGCCCGCACCAGTGATCGCCTTGCACAGCCCGCACCAGTGATCGCCTTGCACAGCCCGCACCAGTGATCGCCTTGCACAGCCCGCACCAGTGATCGCCTTGCACAGCCCGCACCAGTGATCGCCTTGCACAGCCTGCGCCAGTGATCTCCTTGCACAACCCGCACCAGTGATCTCCTTGCACAGCCCGCATCAGTGATCGCCTTGGACAGCTC
>VWYK01052614.1:4447-25496 GCA_013399775.1 Semnornis frantzii | reverse complement strand
TCTCAGCCAGCGGACCTTCGGTTGAAAATCAGGACAAATGTTTCTTTGGATGGCCTTTAGCAGTGTATAGATGTAGCTATGGTAACTGGATATTTACTACCACCTAACTACCAGTTACTACCACCACTGAAAGAGTTAACAAGTTCCCAAGAGCTGAAGTTAACCAGATCAGAGCTGCAATTTGCTTCCAAAGTCAACTCAGCTTTGGCTGTTTGGTCTCTTTCAGAACCAGAAACCAGTGGTTTATGTTTAGCTTGCATTCAGGCTTTTCTGCAATGAACAATGTAATAAGCTAACTTTAAAATAATGAAAGATGAGATCTTTACCAACATGTTTACAGTGTCTGTTATTGCCTGTAAGATATCCTTGTTCTGTTTTAACTGTAATATCTGTTGGGATATTATTTAACTTTAAAATCCCTTGGGATTTTTTTCTTTCCTCGGCCAACCCATTCTGTTTCTTGCAAGATAGCAGCCCATGCTTGCCTCCACCCTAATATAAAACTGTAGTGAATATCTTGACATCATATAGCAGCTACCCTGTGTCAATCAATGAGTAGACAGAGCTGTTGTTGCTTACTCACAATTACAGCTCTCAGGATCACACAGATTATATTCTGTCTTCTCCCACTCAGGTAAATCTGTGCCTTCTGATGTAGCTCACCACTTTTGGTTTGGTCTACCATACTTTTGAGTTAGGCAGTATCTGCCTTAAAAGTTGGTCTTGTATCACTAGTGTTTGTTCAGTCAGGTATCATGCATGCCACCTGTAGACCTCTGCAAATGGCAGACCATTCTAATGTTTGATAACCCTCTCTGTGAAGAAATATTTCCTAATATCCATCCTGAACCTCCCCTGGTGCAGCTTGTAACTGTTTCCTCTAGTCCTGTCACTTGACACTAAGGAGAAGAGGCTGGTCCTCTCCTCACTCCAACCTCCTTTCAGGTAGTAATGGAGAGCAATAATGTGTCCCCTCAACCTCCTCTTCTCCAGACTGAACAACGCCAGCTCCCTCAGATGCCCCTCATACGTCATGTCCTCCAGGCCCTTCATGAGCCTCACTGCCCTTCTCTGGACATGTCCCAGCACCTCAATATCCTTCCTATAGTGAGAGGCCCAGAACTGAACACAATACTCCAGGTGTAGCTTCACCAGTACAGAGTACAGAGGCATGATCATCTCCCTGTTCCTGCTGGCCACCGTGTTCTAATACAACTCAGGATGCCATTGGCTTTCTTGGCTACCTGGGCACATCGCTGGCTCACATTAAGTCAACTGTCAGCCAATACCCCCAGGTCCCTCTCCAAGTTGCAGCTTTCCAACCACACATCCTCCAGCCCATAGCTTACCATGGGTTTACCCCATCATTAAGAAAAAAATATACTAAGTATTTCAGTGGTTTGTTTTTGTTTTGTTTGTTTTTTTTTTGTTTTTTGCTTTTTTATTAAAAAAAGGCACAGATTCAGTGATTCTGACATTCTTTTGTTTCGTTTCTATCCATTTGGCTTAGTTAGTTTTTGAATTGTGGTGACCAAAACATAGAATCATAGAATCAGTCAGGGTTGGAAGGGACCACAAGGATCACCTAGTTCCAATTCCCCTGCCATGGGCAGGGACACCCTACCCTAGATCAGGCTGCCCAGAGCCTCATCCAGCCTGGCCTTAAACACCTCCAGGGATGAGGCCTCAACAACCTCCCTGGGCAACCCATGCCAGGCTCTCACCACTCTCGCAGTGAACAACTTCCTCCTCACTTCCTGTCTGAATCTCCCCACCTCCAGCTTCTCTCCATTCCCCCTAGTCCTGTCACTCCCTGATAGCCTAAAAAGTCCCTCCCCAACTTTTTTGTAGGCCCCCTTCAGATACTGGTACAGAACTGGCTACTGGTACAGAACTCTGTAACCTCTTCAGAGAATATCTTACATAGGTTGGCATTACTTAAATTTACACCATTCTGTACTTCTACCAGTCTCCTTGATAGTTTTCTGACTAGGTATTATAAAGATGGACAGAGAAAGATTTCCTATGCTGGTTGCAACAGGTTAGAATCACAGAAGAATTTTGGTTGGAAAAGACCTGTAAGATTGAGTCCAATCCCAACCATTACCAACCGTTACCTAACTGTAGCAAGTCTAGTGCTAAACCATGTCCCTCAGCAGCACATCACTTTTCTTTTAAACCCCTTCAGAGATGGGGATTCAAGCACCTCCCTGAGGAACCTGTTCCAGTGTTCGAGAACCCTTTTGATGAAGAAGTTTCTTCTGATATCCAATCTAAACCTCCCTGATGCAACTTGGGGCCGTTGTCCTGTCACTTGTTACTAGGGAGAAGAGACCAATCCCAACCTGGATGTGACCTCTTTTCAGGGAGCTGTAGGGATCGAGAAGGTCTGCCCTCTTTTTCTCCAGACTAAGGGTGCATGCAAAAATTCCACCTTCCAGCATGTGAGATCAAGCAGGTAAGTGGCATCACAGGCATCATGGAGGAAAGTATGCACTTTGGGGCAAAAACTTGCTGGATGAGTTTGGAAGTGGGTGTCTATTCAGAGCTCCAACAGTTTTTCTAACTCTGACAAGCTGCTGACTACCATCTGATGGCAAAATAAACCAAGATGATGTGCATCACTGCTGCTGGCTGCTGTAATAGCAAAATGTCTGCATGGCTGTGGTTTTGAGCTTCTCTGGAAGATTCAGATCCTTCTTATGAAAGCAGATATGGCATAATCCACTTTTCATTTAGTTCCTTTCATAGATTTTTAGGCTGGGAAAGCATCCCTCAAACAACTGTGCAGTTTAAAATGCCCATGTGTTGGCTGCAAAACACTGCATGGTGTGACACTTCCCTGCATTTGGCACACACTGGAAGAGCTGGAATTTGAGAAGTACCATGCAGATTTCAGTAATCCACAGATAAGGACATCTCAGGGAGGCTACTGTCAAGTACTTTTTGTCTGCTAGGCTTGTTATTCCATCAAAGAATATAATTAAGTTGGTTTGTAAGATGCATTATAAGCCCCAGTTGCCTGCTATTTATCACTTTATTTTGCGGTAGCTGCTTACACAAGAACTTTATTAATACCTCTACCTATTTGTAGTGTTCCTTGTGTTCTATCTCCCTTTTTTCCATTGCCTGTATAGAGAAGAAGACATCTTTTATACTTTTTCACAACAGATGGCATTTAGGGTCAGTTATCCCTTCCAAGAATGCTCACAAGTAATCACCAGTGGTTGNAAACCCATTACCCCTCATCCTGTCATTGCAAGACCTTGTAAATAGTCTCTCCCCAGCCTTCCTGTAGGCCCCCTTCAGATACTGGAAGGCTACTATAAGATCTCATTGAAGCCTTCTTCAGGCTTCTCCAGGCTGAAGAGCCCCAGCTCTTGTAGCCTGTCCTCATAGCAGAGCTGCTCCAGCCCTCTGATCATCTTCGGGGCCCTCCTCTGGACCTGCTCCAACAGTTCCATGTCCTTCCTGTGCTGAGGGCTCCAGAACTGCACACAGGACTCCAGATGGGGTCTGATGAGAGCAGAGTAAAGGAGCAGAATCCCCTCCCTTGCCTTGCTTTGCTGTGTTACATTGAGAAAGTCTATATTCAAGTTTTCTGTATCTTCATTTTGAAATGGCTGCTTCACAGATTTGTTTTGTGATGCATCTTTTTGCTTCCTAGCTGCTATTAGGTAAAGCTTTCTAAAGATATTCTGCTCTTTAGTGGAAAGTAGTTAAGTGTTTCAGTCTCCATACAACTGTGATGAAACTAAATACTTTGCATGTATTTCCTGTAGCAACTGAAGGATCTCCAACTGCTTTATAAACACAAACTAATGTGTTCTCAGCAGCCCCTCTGTAATAGGAGAATATAATTATCACCATCTCTTAGAAAAGGTGAACTGAAACACAAAATGGATGCAGGAATGAGAGCTGCAAGGTGTGATTGAAAATTGTAAGACCAACCTCAGGATGACCGCATTGGTGTATATAGCCCAGAAACCTTCTGGAGTTTAGCTTTCTCAGCTCAGTAAAACATTACCTGTGGAATCCTAGAAATCCCTCCAGCCCGAGCCACTGGAAGCATGGAGCTTTTGGTGCTGTGACACATTAGCAGAGGCTATACAACAGGTGCCTTATGTCAATTAAGGTGGGAAACTGAGCCACTCCTGAGCTATAATCTTTCTGAGCAGTTATTTTCTATCCTCCAGCTTCCTTTCTTACAGAAAAAAGGAAGGTTCTTTTAAATACATTTCCAGGCCCAGAATGCAGAGGGTGAATAAACATTCAAAATTTATATTCTTAGGTGTCACAAATTTTAAAGACAATTTTGTGTTTTGAGACCTGACACATACCTTTTTTATCATCTGGAGTTCACAAAAGTATAAGCATCTGGGGAAGCATTAAATTCTGTTTACATTATAAGCAGAGTACATTGCTCCCATGGCCCCCCTAGATCAGCTACAGTGGGTTTTTAGAAGTGTCCATCAGAAACTTGAGCTTCCCTCCTTCTAGTAAGGGGGTAGCAAGAGATCCTCTAAAATGAGCATGTGTGCCCTCTAGAAAATTCAGCTTCAGGTGGATTGGACCCTCATAGAAGGGAACATTGACTTGGAGGAACTGCAAGAAGGGTAAACAGCTCAGTGCTGCCTTTAATCATGAAGTGATCCAGGTGGTCAAGTGCAAGACACTTTGTTAGCGTGGTGGGAGAAGAAACTGGCGCTCTGCCGGTACTCAGCACCAGCCAATATATTAATCCCATGTTGCTGCGAGCACTGAGTCCTCTCAAAATGAAAATGAGGTGATTGGAAAGGGCAGTGCAGACATAGGGTTAACAGTGATATCCTGCAGGAGAAGATAATATTTAAGTGTTGGCAAGCGCTTTCACACACCCCAGTCATTTCATCTTTGTGTTTGGCACAATGGCCAGCAAGAAAGCACAGCGCTTAAGGCTCAGAAGAGAGAGAAGGTAGGGGAAGAGGTGACTAAAAAGCTTCAAGTCAGAGAAAAGAAGGGAAAAAATGTCCATGTTTCCCACAGAAACTTGAGCAATAATCCTAGAACACAGCTGCAGCAAGGAAAAAAAAATAAAATAAAAAAAATGCAAAACCAGCAATGAAATCCGATGGGTTTAGAAAACAGTGAGGAGCTAGACCAAAAATAAATAAATAAATCCAGTGTTTCAAAAGCAATGATGTGAAAGGCACATGAGACACAGTAATAAAATGTGATATGAGCTGTTACCGTAAACAAGGAGGAATAATTGACAGGGAACTAAAACAGATCCACAAAGCACGCATAGCCCAAGGCTCTGCAAACCTATAGCTGAATGAGAGGAATAGGAGTGGCATGAGGAGAAGTCAGAGAAAGACTAATGAATTACAGGTGGAAAACAAATCACACAATAGCCCCTGACCCCTGAGACCAAAAATGCAGGTGATGTCACTACATAGTCCTGTGGTGGATCAGCAGAAGGAACAGTCAGCATGTTGAAATAAGTCTCCCCCTAAAATAAAGAAAAACAAATGTCTTTGGGGCTGAAGGAGAGAAGCAGGGATTGTGAAACTGTTAGCCAGTTCCTTTCATCTTTTGGACATGCATCCTATCACAAACCATTAGTGTGATCCACAGGAGAAAGTGGCCATCTTGGGTTTGGAGGAGAGAAAAACCATGTCTGGGATCTGAGATGCAGCACTACAGACAAAAGCTCTCCGGGAAATAGCCTGGTGTGCTGGTGAAGCAGCCAGGAATGCATAATAAACAGCACGGGGTGCAGAAAGCTGCAGCTGAGCAAAGCCTCTACAGATTATCTGGCAGGTTCTCACATTCTCCTGACGTGTAGACACATGGAAGTACACACACAGACGCATAAGTATGCATGTGTTTATGAACTTCACACCCACTTGAGAATAACTACATGTTAGTTACAGAAAAGTCTTTCTCGTGTGAAGAAGGATCAAATTGTTGCTTTGTACCCCAGCTACAGCAAAGGGACATAGTCATGCTGCCTGGTGTGCACACAGAGGGTTAGCAGCAATTCATTCTCACAGGCGTCAGAAAATGCTTTGGGTTGGAAAGGACTTTGAAGATCGTAATAGTTCCAATCCCCTTACCATGGGCAGGGGCATCTTCCATTAGACCAGATTGCTCAAGGCCTCATTCAACCTGGCTTTGAACATCTCCAGGAAGGGTGCAACCTGTTGCAATGTCTTACCACCCTCACTGTAAAGAATTTCTTTTGAATATTTATTCCAAATCTACCCTCCTCAAGCTTCAATCCATTCCCTCTTGTCCTATCACAAGTCTTTCCAAAAAGACCCTTCCCACCTTTCTTTTAGGCCCCCTTGAGGTACTGGATGGCCACTGTAAGGTCTCCCCGGAGCCTTCTTTTCTCTAAGTTGAACAGCCCCAACTTTCATAGCCCGTCCCCATAGAAGAGGTACTCCATCCCTCTAAACATCTTTATAGCCCTCCTCTGGATCCACTCCAGCAATTCAAGGCCCACGTGCTGGGCCATACAGTACTCCAAGTGAGTTCTCATAAGAGCAGAGTATAGGGGGGGCAGTCAGTTCCCTTGTCCTGCTGGTCGCATTTCTTTTGATCTATCCCAGGACATGGTTGACCTTCTGGGCTTCAAGTGCACATTGCTAGTTCACATTGAGTTTCTTCTCAACTGACACCCCCAAGTCCTTCTCCTTGAGACTGATCTTGGGGCAGTCTTCTCCCAGCCTGTATTTGTGCTTGGGATTGCCCCAACCCAGATGCAGGACCTTGCACTTGGCCTTGTTGAACTTGGTGAGGCTGGCTATAGCCTGCCTCTCAAGCCTGTCCAAGTCCCTCTGGACAGCATCCCTTCCCTTCCCTCCAGCTTGCCAGCCAGACCACACAGGTTAGTGTCATCTGCAAACATGCTGAGGGTGCACTCAATGACATTGTTCATAGTGCTGACAAATATGTTAAACAGCACTGGTCCCAGTATTGACCCCTGAGGGACACCACTTGTCAATGGTCTCCATCTGGACATTGAGCCACTGACCATAACCCTCTGAGTGCAGCTGTCCAGCCAGTTCCTTTTCCAGCAAGTGGTCCACCCCTCAAGTCCATACTTTTCCAATTTGGTGACCAGAATGTCACGCAGGACAGTGTCAAACACTTTACACAAGTCATCAGTTGCTCCTGCCTTATCCACTGATGCTATAACTCCATCACAGAAATCCACCAAGTTCACCAGACATGATTTGATCCTGGTGAAGTCACGTTGGTTACCACCAGTTGCCTCTTCTTCATTTTCTGTATGTGTTAGCAAAGCCTTCAGGGATTATGTTTCCCCTTTTTCAGTCAGCAGGGACTTCACCAGATTGCCATGACTTCTCAAATGCGATGGTCAGTGGTTTCACAGCTTCATCTGCAAATTCTGACAGGATCTGTGAGTGGATCTTATTGGGCCCCATGGACTTGTGCACTTTCATGTTCTTTTTAGATACTCTCAAACCTAATCTTCACTTATAGTGGGCATTATTTCCTTTTCCCATTCCCTACCTTTGTTTTCTGCAGCTCGGGTGGTGCAGCTAGAGCTCTTGCTGGTGATCACTGAGGCAAAATAGTAACTGATCACCTCAGCCCTCACTGTATCACTTATGACCAGGTTTCCATTTTCCTTTTGGAGAGGCCCACGTCTTCCCTAGCCTTCTTCTTGTCGCTGTACTTGAAAAAAATTTCTTATTCCCCTTTATGTCCCTAGTCAACTTTTGCTTTCTTAACCTGATCCCTGGCTGCTTAGACAACTTCTTTGTAGTCCTCTCATGTGGCCTGCTCTTCCTTCCATTGATTACAGACTCCTCTTTTTTTCCCCAAGTAAGTCCAGGAACACCTTGTTTATCCAAGCTGGACTCCTGCCACTCTTGCCTGCCCTTTTTCTTCTTGGGATGAACTGCTCCTGGGCTTGGAGAAGATGGTCCTTGGGTATTGACCAGCTTCATTGAGCCTCTCTTCCTTCTAGGGCTTGATCCCATGACACTCTGTCAAGAGATCCCTGAAGCGGATGAAATCTGCTCTCTTGAAATCCAGAGCAGTGAGGTTGCTTCACACCCTCTTTGATGCCTAGAGGATCTTAAACTCATTATTTCGTGGTCGCCGCAGCCAAGGTTACTCTTAAGTTTCATACTGCTCACCATCCCCCATGGTCCTCACCAAACGCCTTTATTCCTCTGAACCCTACAGCCAGAGGTAAGCTGTAAATGACAATATGACTTCTCCCCATCCCATTAGTATTTGTGATATTCCCTCCCTCTGCCACTCTTGCAGCACCCATTGCTCACCTTCCTCAAGCAGTCTCTTCAGAGGGGACTTGCAACCTGCACCTGCAAGCCACACAGTTTACAGCTTAATTGGGATGTAGGCTTCTCAGTGCTGCTTCTGAATAACTAAAATGTCTTTTCGTACATGTGAAGAGAAGTGTGTCATCCTTTGATCATCATTACTTTGCCACTTACCATCTCCTACCTCATATATCAATGTCTACTTCAATGTCATTTCCGTGTATCCACCGAATATTAGAAGAGACAGGCAGATAAAGAACAAGAATTGAAATTAAATTCCAAAGATAAATACAAACTCCTGCCATTACACCATATTCCTGCCGTCTCATAAGCCAGCTGAAAACGTCTGGGCACGCATCCTTCAGTCATTCTCCTTCCCTGCCTGCAATGCATTGCTCAGAAAGTCAGAATAGAGGAAAGAAAAACAAAAGCATTGATGCCAAGAGGAGAACAAACTACCACCTCACTAAGCCTTGGGATTTGACACTTATTGTGCTGGGTTCTCCAAAGAGGTCAATGAGAGGTAAGAGCTTTCATCACCTCAAAGAGTGCTTGGAGCTTTGTATGTCCTGACAGATGCTTTAATTTTTTTTTTTTTTGCTGAAATATGTAGGACAGGCAGGTAGATCTCTCCTATATTCTTCCTGTCTTGCACTCTTTATGCTTTACTTTTGTGGTCATTTCAGGGAAACTACTACCATGGTACATCTAAGCTAATCTGCTTCACATTGTGAAAAGCAGTTCTGCGAATCTGTCGAGAGCCCAGTCAAAGATAAAAGAAATTTCCATACGCCCCAACGGGCTTTGGGTCAGATTCTGCAGAATCCAACACTGATTTTGCATTAAGAGCAGACACTTAGCAGACATGCTAGGATTCAACATTTCCAGAGAGGGTCAGTTGTACAAGAATGTTCTCGTGGCATTTATATTTCCTTCCTTCCTTCATGTAGTAGAAGCTCAACCTAGCCCTTCAAGTGAGGAAAAAAAGAGAGTAAGCAAGACTGTCCTTCTGATGTCATTACCATCCACAGTGAGATTAAGAACAGAAGTTTCATCGCTTATACAGCAGACTTGAGAGTCTGGCACCCTTACAAATTTGGATGACCACCTGTGATGACTTGAAGGGGAAAAAAAGCTTTAAGGAGCTTCCTGTAAGAAAAAGATGTGCCAATGATAGCAATTTTAATTGCAGTTTGATAAAGCTGAATATTCCATTTCATTAGTCCCCTGCATACTGTCATGTGAGCATTTGTAGGTGTTTCAAACATTAGCATTTTAGTTTGGTGATCACTTTCCCCCATCTCCTGCTCTGGTTTTCAGAGTACACAAGCAGATTGCTTTCATATGAAATGGAAGCCAAAGACATACTCCAGAAACATTCTTAACACACTCCAGCTGCTAACAGTGATTCAGTCCATGGGTCCAAACCAGAGCTAGTCTGAACCAACCTCCTCACTCCAAACACCAGCTGTTTCACTCCATGGGTCTGCTCTGATGCTCTTATGAAAAACTCCCTGAGATACCATTACCATGACTACCCCAAGTCTGCCCTTTGTGCATTTTTTTCCCCACTAAGCAGCAACCATGTAGTGCAGCAAGATGCCAGATGGCATTGGGGTCTTTGGCAGAGTCAAGAAGATCTTCCTACCAGGAGAGCATTTGTTCTCATTCAGGAGTTCTGTGAGCACTGCTGGTCACCCAAGTCTGTCTGTTAGTTCGTTCCCCTTCACTCCCCATTTTGTGCTTTTCAAATTGCCTCAGAAGTGGTCTGTTACTGCGACGAGATGCCTAGGGAGCTGGTTATGCTGGCTCCTCCCTTGCCAAGGTAACTTCACATAAACTGCACTGCCAGAAGTAATGTGATATGACCCCAAAGTCAAGTGAGCCAAGTGATTCCTATGCATCAGATCAGATAATGAAATTCAAGTGTTGTGCTGGGTTTGGCTGAGCTGGAGTTGATTCTCCTCAGAGCATCTTTCTAGTGCTGTGTCTTGCAGTGCTGTAGCTGGATGTTGATAACTCACCAGTGTTTTGGCTACTGCTGAATGAGCACCCAGGCTATGCTTTTCCAACATTTCCCCCCTCCAAGAGTACACTGAGGGATGGGCAAGATCTTGGGAGGGGACACAGCCAGGCTGTGTGACCCAAACTGGCCAAAGAAGTATTCCATGCCATATGACATCAGCACAAATGTAAGAACTAAGTGAAAGAAGGAAGTGTGGGGATATCCATCCATGGCATCTGTCCTTCAGATGTGTGTTAGAGCGCTGCTTCCTGGGACCAACGATCATCTGCTGATGGAAAGTAGATAATAACATCTCTCTTTGCTTTTGCTTCCATGTGTGGCCTTCACTCTTTGCTTGTGCTTAGCATTACACAGAATCACAGAACTGTCAGGGCTGGAAGAGATCTCAAAGATCATCCAGTTCCAATCCCTCTGCCATGGGCAGGGACACCTCTCACTAGATGAGGTTGATCAGAACTCCAGTCTGATCTTAAAAGCTTCCAGGCATGGGGCTGCCACCCCCTCCCTGGGCAATCTGTTCCAGTGTCTCATTGCCCTCACGGTGAAGAATTTTTTCTCAATATCCAATCTGAATCTACACACTTCTGGTTTTACTCCATTTCCCACTAGTCCTATCACTACCTAACACCCTAAAAAGTCCCTCGCCAGCTTTTTTTGTAGGCCCCCTTCAGATGCTGGAAGGCCACAATGAGGTCACCTTGGAGCCTTCTCCATACTGAATAACCCCAACTCCCTCAGTCCTTCTCTGGACATGCTGCGGTGCGTCCAGGTCTTTCCCATAATAGGGGCTCCAGAACTGGATGCAGTACTCCAATTGGGGTCTCACCAGAGTTGAGTATAGGGGGAGAATCAACTCCCTCAACCTGCTGTTCACACTTTTCTTGATTCATCCCAGGATACGGTTGGCTTTCTGGATTGCAGCTGCACAATGGTGGCTCACGTTGAGCTTCTCAACCACCAGCACCCCCAAGTCCTTTTCTTCAGGGTTTCTCTCAAGCCAGTCACTGCCTAGCCTGTATCTATGCTTGGGATGGCCCCAACCCAGGTGCAGGATCTGCCCTAGTTTCAGTGGCTCCCCTGCACACCACCAAGAAACGGACAGAGAGACAGCACAGTGACAGGTCCTCTGAAATACTGACCTGCAGTGCAGTGCTCACACTGGTACTCTGCAGTCTTCTGGGAGCTGAAGGACTCACCAGCTGGGGAGCTCATAGATACATGGCCTGTGATGTGAACTGATACTGCTGCTCCATATTGCGGAGTTATGCTGAGGCAAGCTGGAAGGATGCCTCTTTCCAAAATGGTGAGGCACATGAAGTTCCTCTGAGTCAAGCTTGCTCCTTGTCACAGGGACTGCCTGCACAGAGTTCATGTGGGCAAATAATAGTCTAAGGTTTCAAACAGTGGTGAACACACTGTTTGCCAGATACCTTTTTTAATGGCCAGCTACTCCCCCTTCAAAATCTTTTCTTCTTCCTACCTGGAACTTGTTTAGCATAGGTCTTAGCTACATTATTTTACAAATCTAGCTTATCTAGATCATAGTGCTCTGCAGAGCCAGAAGTTGTTGCCCTTGCATATATTTATAGACCACAACCAAAGTCCGTTCTTGATCTTCTCTGGACTGAACTCGAGGCTATCAGGAAAAGTGCTTGCTGAGCTCTTTCTCTTTGACAATTAGTTGGACATCTATGAAGCAGTCTTTAATCTCACCAGTGTAACACAGGCTACACTGATTTTTTTAATTGCCCTTTTTTTTTTTTTTTATCAGAAGGACACATGAAACTGTCAAATAGACATCTGATTCCAGCAATCTATAAAGACAGTTTTAATCAGATAAATATGAATTCTCATTTTTATAAGAGGTTTCATTGATTGCTTTTTAGAAAACAGGTTGTGGCATTGGCTGGCATTGACCGTGCTACAATTCATTAATGCTTTATTCACCTCCCATATCTGCTTAGCCATAATTTTTCCTGGGACCAGTGTCAGACTAACTGGATTTGGGAATTCCAGGTTACTGTGATACCATTTTTATGTGTGGATTGGCAATTCAAATGAGTTGACGTATGATCAGTGTGACTTCAGAGATGCTGTACCAGGTCCATAGGTGCTCAGCCTCTGTGCAAGAGAGACCACACAGGTAGACATACGACCAAGTTTCCTACATGCGCAGAGTTAGCAGTGTGTCATAGTTTCTGAGGACCGCCCTGGGTGTCGTGGAGGCAGGGAATTAATTGGCCAAATCAGGGGTTATAAAAATAGAATCATTTTCTTTTCCTGAAAACCCCACCCCCAAACTACATGCAAAATTAGTTTAGATTTATATACAGGTTCTAATTCAATTGGGAATTCCTCAACAGGATGTTATGGACAAATTTTGAGAGTTTAGAAGTCAGGAAATGGAAAAGGCTAAACTGTAAACACGGGTTTACCCCACTATCAATCAGGCTGAGCAGCGAATTAAGGGAGCAGCAGGCTTTAGTCACAGAGGTGAGATAGGTTTTGGGCGATGATCCCTTGCTGGATTTCTCTGCAACTCGGCTGCCTGCTGACGCTGCAAGCAACATCCAATAGTCTAGATCCATGCAGCAGAAGTCCAAAGTGGGTGGGAAAGCTGCCAAAATAAGAAGTGTCTCAAAATACAACTGCCACAAGACAGAGATTCGTGGAAGTGACGCTGCCTTGGCAGCAGCAGGGGAGAGACAAACTGCTCAGGTCTCCCCAGTTTGGCATAGAAGCCTGGAAATTGGCTGTAGTGTGGTGCGAGAGCAGCCGGGTCCAGGTGCCACCAGCAACTCTCTCAAAAGGACCCCAGGACTTGCCAAGCTTGCAGATTTGCACAGAGCAATGCGAAAGTGGGGAGAGGTGTCCAAAGGCAGGGACGGTGCAAAACTGAGAGCCATGTAAAAAGGTAGGAGCCGTCCAAAAGCGAGGAGGGTCCAAAACGGGTGTTCTGTCAAGGCAGGGGGACTCTTAAGGTGGGGACTCTTTTAAAGAGGGCACCTCGTGCCTTCTGCCTTGCTCTATTTATGCTTTTCTAGACAAAGTGTCCATTTGCCAATTAATACTGGGTGTGAAGACCCAGCCAGCCACCAGCCCGATGCCCAGCGTGGGCTGCCACGCAGTTCAACACACCTGTGGGGAAAGGCGTCTTCTGCTGTTCCCCCCTCAAGCCTGCAGGGCTGAAGGAGAGTGAAACAGTTTTCGTGCCTTATTTTCCTCTCCACTCAAATCTGCGTTGGGTGGGGAGGCGGAAGGAATTTGGAGTACTCTGGTATAATCAACAATGAAAGTGGTAACAGTGGTTTTCTGGTCCTTTGTGCCTTTCCTTGTCACTTGCTATTTTTTATAAATCACTGTCGGTGATTCAAGAAGCTCCTCAGACACTTTCAATATTGGTTGCAAAATGTTCTGGAACTTCTACTGCACATTGCTATAATGGTTATTATTTCACATCCTCTGTTGCTACTGGTAAGACAGAAAAGTATTTCTTCCCTCCCATAAAATAAGTTCATCCCATTTATTTCCAAATATAGAAGACAATTATTCCATCAATATTTCTTAATTTTGTGTATCACAACTGGCAACTCTGCCTTCTTTAACAC
The DNA here is from genome assembly GCA_013399775.1 of Semnornis frantzii. NCBI lineage: Eukaryota > Metazoa > Chordata > Aves > Piciformes > Ramphastidae > Semnornis > Semnornis frantzii. Next base: position 11,559 of record VWYK01052614.1, on the reverse strand, counting down.
TGGACCTACTAACAAAGGGAAGCAACATTACTGACCTTGAGGAGTGATGATTTTGTCAGAGAAAATGGGTGTGAAATGCCAGCAAATTGAAATATGAAACCAGAAGGGGTGGTTATAACCAATTGAATTATCAGGTTCTACAAGTGGCTTCTACACTGGCATGCATTCAGGCCCGGCTGGGAGGTGAGACCATGCCACCACCTACACAACTGCCCCCCTCCTTCCTGGCCTCCTCCACCCTGCAGTGAGATAGGAAGGGAAATCGGGAGAAAAAGACAAAATTCTGTGGGTTGAGGTAAGAAGAGTTTAACATAAAAGCACAAAGAGATGGAAACAATCAGGAGAAAAAACACTAATGAAGTTGTATATAAGGTGAGTGATACAAAATGCAGTACTGACCACTATGGCCTGGCATGGCCACCTGATTCTGCCCCACTGCCGTGCCTAGGCTGCAGTGGCCTGTCCAAAACGGGTGCTTTGGCCCAGACAGCACTTTTCTTGTATGGCATCAGTATGGTATAGAATATCCCTTTGAGTGGTCTCTCTGCCTACCATAGCTGTGGCCCCTCTGAGCTTTCTGTTAAGGAAAAAAGAAAAATTGCCAAACCTAACCCTCCCCTAGCCAAACCCAGAAGATAGACTCCTCTCCACACTTTGGGATCTTGGGACTGCTTCAGGATCATAGAACTTTAGCATAGTGGCATGGTGGGGGTTGGAAGGTACCCCTCAAATGTAATCTAGTTCAACCCCTCTGCTAAAGTAGACTTGCCTAGAACAGGTTGTACAGGAATGCATCTAGGTGAGCTTTGAAAGTCTCCAGAGAAGATGACTCCACAACTTCTCTCCAGAAGAGACTCCACAGCCTGGTCCAGTCCTCTGCCACCCTCACAGTAAAGAACTCTGTTCTTATGTTTGAGTGGAATCTCCCATATGTTCTAGTTTATACCCACTGCCCCTTGTCCTATCACTGGGCACCACTGAAAACAGTCCGGCCCCATCCTCTTGACCTCCATCCTTTAGATCAATAAGATCCCTTCTCTGTCTTCTCTTTTCCAAGCTAAAGAGCACCAAGTCTCTCACCCTCTTCTCATAAGAGAGATTCTCCTCTCCCCTCATCTTCATGACCCTCTACCCTAGTACTTCTCTGTCCCTTTTGAGCTGGGGACCCCATAGGTGGCCATAAAACTCCAGGTCCAGCCTCATGAGGGCAGAATAGAGGGGAAAAAGGATGTCCTTCAATCTATTGACAAACTGTTCTTAATGCACCCCAGATTACCACTGACATTCTCAGCCATGAGAGCACATTGCTGGCTCGTGGTCTACATGACATCCACCACCACTTGCAGGTCTTCTCTGCATAGCTGCCTTCTGGTACGTCAACCCCTCACCTGTACTGCTGCAGGAGTTTATTCCTACCTACCTACAGCACTCTACACTTGCCCTTGTTGAACTTCTGCCCAATTCCCTAGCCTGTCCAGGTTTCACTATATTGCAGCACAGACTTCAGGAATGTCAGCCACTCTTCCTAGTTTTGTATCATCGAAGATTAATATCACCGTTTGCATGAAAAGGATTATTTGGTATGACACTGCATGAGGATTTGATGATCCGAGAGGTCACTTTGAATTCTGTTCTCCTCTATGATAAAAAGGATTTCATTAGGCCTTAGTATACTTAAATAATGCCTCCTTGCCCTTAATCTTTAAACCCAGCATTTTTTCATTAGCATTGTATCTTCTTCCATCAGCTGTATCTTTCGTAGCTAGTGACTTGCTTGCACAGCTGTTAGACTTCCATAGAATCACAGGACGGTAGGGGTTGGAAGGAACCTCCAAAGATCGTGTAGCCCAACCCCCCTGCTAAAGGAGGTTTGCCTAGAGCAGGTTGGACAAGAACATGTCCAGACAGGTGCTGAAAATCTCCAGAGGAGGAAACTCCACAACCTCTGGCAACCTGTTCCAGTGCTCTGGCACCCTCAAAGGCAAGATTTTTTTCCTTATGTTTAAGTGAAATCTCCTGTGTTCTAGTTTGTACCTGCTGGCCCTTGTCCTATTACTGGGCATAGTTAGTCAGATTTGTTACATGTAGTCATATTTTTTAATACTCTTTATTGGGTGCCACTTTAACTCTTCTATTTACTACGATGGATTTGAGACCAGAAAGCCTTGCATAGAATGAGAGGTTGGGGGGTTGGGGGGATCTAATGAATTTTTTTTAAAACCAACATTCTTATTTTTATGCTAACCTTTTTTCTTGTAAGTTGCTTGTAGCTGACCTCTGGAATTTTACTTTGGAAAGTACTAGATAGACTGTTTCAGGCTGCAGGCAACAGTTTATAATGCCAAATGAGGTGGCAGTATTGATTTGAATGAGGGTAGAGAGGCTCTTCAAAGGGACTTGGACAGGTTAGACCAATGGGCCAACATTAGTGGGATGAGTTTCAACAAGGCCGAATACCAGGTCCTGCACCTGGGTCACAACAACCCCAAGTAACGCTACAGGCTTGGGGCAGTGTGGCTGGAGAGCTGCCTGCAGAAAGGGACCTGGGGGTTGTAGTAGACAGGAGCTGAATATGAGTCGGCAGTGTGCCCAGGCAGCCAAGAAGGCCAATGGCATCCTGGCTTGGATTAAAAAATACAGCAGGAGTAGGGAGGTGATTGTCCGCTTGTTCTCAGGTGCGGTGAGGCCACACCTCGAGTATTGTGTTCAGTTTTGGACACTGCAGTACAAGACAGATGTGGAGGTGCTGGAGCAGGTCCAGAGGAGGGCANTTAGATTAGACAACAGGAAAAAGTTTTTCACAGAGAGAGTGGTGAGGGACTGGAATGAGCTGCCCAGGGAGGTGGTGGAGTCACCAACCCTGGATGTATTTAAGGGTGGTTTGGGTGTGGTGCTTAGGGCTGTGATTTAGGGTGAATCTTGTAGAGTAGGGTTCTAGGTTGGACTTGGTGATCCTGAGAGGCTTTGCCAACCTGGGCGTTTCTGTGATTCTGTTTGTCAGCATTTCCATGATAGAGCCACCACTTTCTGTTTCTCATTTTTTACCTTTTCTAAAAGTGAACATATCCTCCCCAGTAAGTACTTGATTGTTTCACTAGTGCCATCTCCAAACCTGTAGCCTCCTGCCGCTCTGCTGGAATGTTCTCTTTCACCCAAGCCCCAGGTGCAGAGTGGGCTGTCAGGTCCAACAGCTCCAAGTAGCCCAGGACCAAACCACTGCCTCTCGGCATGGAAGGTGAGAGGGCTGGAAGATGAGGAGGGGTCGTTTTTTTCAGCAGGAAATAGCTCCCATGGATCTCAGCAGTTTTAGGTAGAGCAGCACAAGATTTCTCACTGTACGGAGGGTTTGATACTTGGCTTGCAAGGCAGGAAAGCCAAGATGCTCCTGTTGAAGAATAGATAGGCTCTAATTGAATGCCTTTTGATTTATAACCTTCTGGCAACTTACCTTCAGGGGTGTCAGAAAAATCCCACATGCACTGAAGAAATACAGCAGCTCTGGACAGGCAAAGACATTTTTCATACCTGACCTACAGCGAATCACTACTTTATGCTTAGACTTCAATTCTTCATTAGCAGCAGGGTCATTGGCTACTCCTCCTATGAAAACTACAGGGACAGCACTAAGCACTTGAATTAAACAGGAGCAAGCACTTTTCAATTAGCACCCAACTTTATGAAATGTGAGACTGCGGCAGCAGTGAGAAAGCTGCTGTCAAGCACAGCCCTGCAGCAAACGCAGCCTGGGCCCCCATGTGCTTGACTGCAAGCTTGGCAGCACAATGTCCAAGGGCAGTGACAGGCACAAGGTTATGTGGGTGGGCATCTTCATTTCTTCATCAAGCTTGCTGCTCATTTACAGTCATAAATGAAACATTTGGCTGCAGCAGTATAAATAACAGGTGACATTTAACAGCAGTGTTGGCACAAATGATTCACAAGGAGACGTGGAGAAGACAAGAGGCAACAGAAACAAGTTGCACCAGAATAGGCTTCATCTTGGTGTAAGAAATTTCATTGCAGTGAAAACAGTTATTTACTGAAACAACCTCCCTGATATGTGTTAGAGTCGTCATTGCTGGAGATGTTCAAGATGGAATTGCACAGAGTGATAGGTAGTCTAATCTAGACTCCCTTTCCCATTAAACATCAGACTGGACGATCTTCTAAGATTCCTTCCAGGTTGGTCTGTTCTGCGTCTATTGTGCAGAAAGTGTCTAAACGTTAATGAATTATACAAGGCCAGGGTGAGTTTTGTCCCTCTTTTGAGGCAATCATCTACTTGCTTCTGAAAACAAATATTAAATTAAATGATACTCATACATGCTGATGAAGCTGCTCCTCTAATACTGTGTTCAGTTCCAGGGTCCTCACTACAAGGAGGACATCCTTCTCAGGAGCGTTTCTGGTGTAGCAAAATGGCAGAGCTATCAGTCCAAGGGAGTGAATACTGGAGGATGGAAAATGGCTATAAATAGAAGCATCCTACATGCATGTGTCATTGAGCAATGGGATAGGAGTTGATTATAGAATCATAGAATCATTTCAGTTGGAAAAGACCTTTAAGATCACGGAGTTCAACCATCAACCCAACACAACCATGTCCATTAAACCATGTTCTGAAGTGCCTTATCTACATTTTTTTTCATTATACCTCCAGGGATGATGGCTCCACCACCTCCCCAGGCAGCCTGCTCCCATGCTTGACCACTCTTTCAGTAAACGTTTTTTCCTAATGTCCAAACTAAACCTCCCCTGGTGCAACTTGAGGCCATTTCCTCTCATCCTATCACTTGTTACTAGTGAGAAGAGACCAACACAGCTACCTGAAAAGATGTTGTGGAGAGGCTGTTGCTGCTCTCTTCTCACAGGTAAATAGTGATTGAACAACAGGGAATGGCCTCAAGCTGTGACCGGATAGGTTCGGACTGAGAGCATTTTTTCACAGAAAGAGTGGTCAGGCATTGCCCAGGGAGGTGGTTGAGTCACCAACCCTGGATGTGTTCAGAAGTTGTTTGGATGTGTTGCTTGAAGATATGGTTTACAGATCAACTTTGTAGAGTTCGACTTTGTGATCTTGAGGGTCTATTCCAGACAGAATGTTTCTATGATTCTGTGAACACCCACCTGGTTCCAACCAACTTTCAGGGAGTTGTAGAGAGGGAGAAGGTCTCCACTCAGCTTCCTTTTCTCCAAACTAAACAACCCCAGTTCCCGTAGCTGCTCCTCAGAAGCTGCTCTTCACCAGCTTTGTTGCCCTTCTCTGGACATGCTTCAGCTACTCAGTGTCCTTCTTGTAGTGAGGACCCTGAAACTGAAGCCAGTATTGGAGGAGCAGCCTCGCCAGTTTCGAGTATAGCGGAACATTCACTTCCCTGGTTCTGCTGGCCATACTGTTCTTGATAATTCAGCCTCATGGACATGGGCATTTGATTCTAACAACAGGGTTTGGTTTTCAAACAGATCTTCTGTGTTGGTATCTGCCTCTAGGTGGCCCGGGCCTCTCTCATGCCTGAGACAGTCTATTAGGATAAAAATATATATCCTAATGGAACAGTCCATTAGGATAAATATATATATCATACATAAGTCTTATATATATGTGATAATACATCAAAAATATGCATCATATATATGATTTTGTTTATATATATATATTTTTTATATATATATAATAATACAGCAAAATCTTCTCTCACTGCCAGTCGTTTGCTTCTCTCTAAATAAAAGAAAGTGATTTATCACAGACATACACAGAAAGTCACAGTGTGATAGCAGAGGGGGAAAAAAAAATCTTAAGTCACAAATGTAAATGATAAAACTACTCAAAGCCTATACTTTCATCCAGAGAGTTTTAAGCCATTTAACAATATTTAGCAATCTGTTTCAAGCCACGTGAATACATTACCCCACTGCCTGCCAGAAACAGCAGCATGGCAGCATGGCAGGTGGGAGGCAGGGCTCCACAGTCCCTTTCTTTCAGACCTGCTTTCTGCCTCCAAGCTGGCGGGCTCAGCAGATGCTTCTGAAAACCCACCACGTTTGCTCCGTTACTCCCTCCCCCGCCACCCACCCACTCTATGCCAGAGAAAGGATCGCTGAACTTCCGTAATCACTGAGAAAACAATCAGCCTGGAGGAAAAAGCAGATCCCCTGCAGCTCCCCACTCCCTGTGTGCAATCATCCCCATGCCTTCCACCTTCGCCTGCAAGATCTGTGGAGCATCAAAGGTTGTGCATTTATAGCCTTTAAGTTCTTGCTTGATACCACTTCTCCAGGTAGCTTTACCTTGATGACCTCCTCCTACCTTTGAGTGGTGCTGCAGAATCCTATGGTTGTTTCTCTTACCACCCTGTGATCTGCTGCCGCTGTGGCCATCTTGTACTCCTACAGTGGCAGGGATGCATGCAACCTAGGTGCACCTCAGCTTTATGCTAACTACCACCTTTTCTGCGGTGGTGCAGAAACTCTTGCCTTTTGAAGGATATTCAGAGCCCAAAACTGTGGCAGTTTGGGCTTACGGCTTATCTGATGCCTACACCTATTTCTATTTTTAATGATCTCCCAAAATTCTTTATTTTTTTCTTACACCATCCCCATTCTGGTTATGGCCATATGTTGCCAGCAAGGAAAATGGAAGCTTCTTACCTTGAGACCAGAGGCACGTTACTGAAATAAATCTGGGATTTCCAGTTGCAGAATCAATTTGTTTCTCCCATCTTAATAATGCATCTGGAGCATTGTGCGCAGTTTGGGGCTTCCCGGTAAAGTAAGATACAGACACAGAGTTCAGCAGCAGGTTGCTAAGACAATTAGGGAACGGCAGCATATGATCTGTGGGAATAGGGTGAGACAACTGGCTTCGTTTGGATATGGGAAGATCAAGTCATGGGTCGTGGCCACGCTTCAGGAAGCCCTGGGTTAGCAGGAGACCTCTACCCACCCTGCTCTTCAGCTCAAAACACAGGAATTTGAATCAGAAATCCCATTTTACTCTGGTGATGATCCAGCGGATATCTGGGACCAGTACATCAAGTGTACAGAGCAGACCTTCCCCCAGGAAGGAAAGGAGACCAATCTTGCTGCAGTCCTGGAAAGGGCAGAGAAAGCAC
>VWYK01052611.1:0-12909 GCA_013399775.1 Semnornis frantzii | reverse complement strand
TGGGGGACGTTGTCCTCACTCCCAAGGTTTGTTTAAACTGAAGCTCAACAGACTCCTCCCTTCTTTAAACATGCAGATATCTTTAAGGGTCTTCTAAGGCAGAGGAAATTCCAGTGGAGTCTTGTGTAAAAACTGAAGTTTATACAGCAAGTAGTAGTTATTAAAATACACCAACTGCAGTTGGATGGAGTCAGTTAAAGCAAGCTGAGCTCTCTTCATTGGGGATACAGAATCAGGTTACTGTGATGCCTCTGTGTATCCTTTGATTGCTCTGCCCATCATCTGCTTTGAGCTCTTCTGAATGCTGCCACTTCTGTCAGCACTGCACAGCTGCCAATATTTGCTCCAGAGAAGACAGAACCATGCAAATTCACTGCAGGTTTAACACCAGCTGCAGCTGCTGTGTTTTGCATAGCTGTGATGACAGAGTCTCTCCTGCACCTGCAATAGCTGCAATTAAAACAAACAGGAGAAAAAAGCTGTCAGGTCCCCACAAAAATGTCCCCATCACTTTTGGAAGTAGGTGTCAGAGGTCTGTTTTCAAACCTATTTCTAGTTCAAAGGTTTCCAAACTCCCAATGTTCAGCCAGCTGTCCCTAATCTCATGGTTTGAGCTGCTAAAACAGATCTCTGCTCCTATCTGGTTATCAAATCAGTGTACTTATGTGATACTAACTGAAAAAAACAAGAGCTGACCAAAATCATTTGTGACCCACAGCACTTGCAATGGCTTTAGTTCTAAGTTGGGGAACAGGGCAGTGCCAGTCTCAAGGAAAAGCTGTATTGAGGTTCCTGATGCTCACCGAAAATTTCTTTCTTTTCAGCTAAGGGATCCCAACTCTCCTACTACAAGAGGGCTCTGGAGGTGCTGGAAGGTATCCAGAGAAGGGCCATGAGGATGATCAGAGGGCTGGAGCTGCTCTGCTGTGAGGAGAGACTGAGGCAGTTGGGGCTGTTCAGTCTGCAGAGAAGGCTCCCAGGAGAACTTATTGTGACCTTTCAGTATCTGCAGGGGGCTTCAAGAAAGATGGGGAGGGACTTTTGAGGCTGTCAGGTAGTGATAGGACTGAGGGGAATGGAACCAAGCTAGAAATGGGTAGCTTCAGCCTGGAGGTTAGGAAGAAGTTGTTCAGCACGAGGGTGGTGAGAGCCTGGCAGGGGTTGCCCAAGGAGGTGATGGAAGCCTGATCCCTGGAGGTGTTTAAGGCCAGGCTGCATGAGGTTGCGGACAGCCTGATCTAGTGCGAGGCGTCCCTGCCCATGGCAGGGGGGATGGAACTGGTTGATCTTTGTGGTCCCTTCCAGCCCTGACCAATTCTATGATTGGAAATGTGCAGTGAGCAGATTCTCAGGCAGCAGAACTTGCTGTTGATCCATATCGAGCTACTGACAGAGATACAAGATGTGTCATATGAAGGCCTACAACAAATATAAGGGATTCACAACAGACACCAGGCTGAATTCTCATCTTTGTCTTTCAGCCTACTCTGTGTACACCTTCTGACTTGCAATTGCTTACTCCGCACTTAGACCTCAACTTGGCCAATCCAGAGAGCTTAGCAGAGTGCTTTGTGCATTTTATATATGAGGAAACACAAGGATTGGGCTAAGACAACAAAAATCATTATAGACATAAATGGAGTGGCAGAAAACATCTTTTCCCTAATTCATTTCCAGGGCTTTGGTAAATGAGACATGAAGCTCCACAGGAGGCAGTCACCTTGTGGCTGCTGCCGTGGAAAAATGTCTCCTGTGCAACATGCCAGCAGAAATCCACTCTTTTCTGGATCCATTCAAAGACTCCTGACTTATTTGAGATATTAAGCTGCAGAGCTAGGAGACAGATGATGCTTTATACTCCTTTTTTTTTTTTTTTTTTTTTTTTTTTTTTATAAATGAATCTCCTTCACAGTTAGGCTGATTACAGTTTGAAAATGAAAATCTTTGATTTATTGCAAACACTGTGCTGAAAAATGTAAAGCCTGACTTGTTGAAGAGCTGAGATCCATCCCAGAATTTTTTTTTCCATGGAGGTTTTTTGTTTGTTTTTTTTTTTCCCAGCTACCTTTTTGAGTGCAAGATTGAAGCCTCTTGACATATTCTCACGCGTCAGAGATTCTCATTAGAAGAAGTCATAGGAGCTGTATTTAAGGTCGAAGATTCCAGGCTTTGTCTATTTCTGCAGGAGAATTTTTTTTAGACCTTTTTTTTTTTTTTCTTTTTATTTTTCTTCCCCCAAAAGCTAATGTGGAAGCTCTCAGGCACCCCACTTGTTTCATGCATTAAAGGAAGTGTCTGATTGCTTTTTTTCCATGATAATAGGCACAATTAAAATGCTTTAGCCAATGCCCCACTACTTGCACTAACCACAATATCCTCCCATATTTAGAATGTCAAGTGACACTCTAAATGACAAATGCCAGACCCTTAATATCTCCAGCTCCACTAATGTGTGAAGCATATTATTCCCTCTGCAGCAAGATAGTGTAGGCACTGCACTAATAAACTGTGGGTAAGATAGATGGCTTCTTGCTTCTGGCAACCCAGGTGGAGCCTCTGATAAGGTCTCTTCCTTCCTCCCCCAGTGGTGACTAAGCCCCATCTTTAGAGATGTTTCTGTACAAGAAAATAATTGCAGGCTACAGTCACAGCTCAGGTAAGAAGGGGCACAGGTTGTAGCATGGGTATGTTGCCTTCCATTGGGTGAAAGGAAGCCTGCAGGGTNCCCTGGGCAGCCCATTCCAATGCCAATCACTCTCTCTGTCACGAACTTCCTTGTAACATCCAGCCTAGACCTCCCCTAGCACAACTTGAGGCTGTGTCCCCTTGTTCTGTTGCGGGTTGCCTGGCAGAAGAGCCCAATCCCATCTGGCTACAACCTCCCTTCAGGTAGCTGCAGAGAGCAATGAGGTCTGCCCTGAGCCTCCTCTTCTGCAGGCTGCATACCCCCAGCTCCCTCAGCCTCTCTTCACAGGGCTGTGCTCCAGGCCCTTCACCAGCCTTGCTGCCCTTCTCTGGACACCTTCCACAACCTCAACATCTCTCTTGTATTAAGGGCCCCAGAACTGAGCACAGCCTATACCTCCTCTGGTACAACTTGAGACTGTGTCTCCAGAGAAGGAGATTCCACAACCCCTCTAGGGAGCCTATGCCAGTGCTCTGTTACCCTTCCAGTCAAGAAGTTCCCCCTTGTGTTGAGCTGGAACCTCCTGAGCTGCTGATTCCATCCATTGCTCCTTGTCCTATCCCAGGCAGCAAGTGAGAAAGTTTGCTCTGCAGACAGAGAGAGCTGTCTGTCCATGGAACCTGGAGTGTGCCTCAGAGAGCAAGCCACATCCTCTCCTCTCATTCTTCTGTTTTGCATCTTCCTCTGCATGGTCAGATTTAATTAGAACTCCTGAGACTGACAAGAAAAGTGAGTGTGACCACCTAGGCACATGCCAGCAAACTGCTGACAGATACACTGGGGGAGTCAGGACACTTGCAGAGACACAGCAAAGGTGACAATGGAAATGTAGCATCTGAGCCAGCACCAGAATTGAAGACATATTCTGTATCTCCTGGGAATACATTAAATTATAACGTTCTGAATATAAAGGGTTATCTGAGTGAAAATCTGTCACTGGAAGGAAAAAGGTCTGAAGTGATGAAGAAGGCATCAAGATTAATACTGAGGGTGTGGATGAAAGGAAGAAGGAGCAGAGCATAGGATGTCTTTTTTTATTAAAATAAGGGGGAAAAAATCTGATCTTTAAGTTTGCAAGACACACAGTAAAGTGCTTTTGAAACGTTTCTGTATGGTAGGTAATGAATCCTAGTCTGAGATCCTGGGGTAACGATTCGGGTGAGGGAATGGAAAGAAATTAGAGGGAAGTGCATTCAAATGAGTTCAAATCCTTCGGCTCAGAGAGCTCCAATCCTTAGTGAAGTGAAAGGAATAAAAACAAGAGGACTCTACCCACTTTGAGGACATGAATTAGCTCCATGCCCTTCTGCCAGCACAGCCCAGTCCCATCAGAAATGCACAGGTGGGTAGAGAGGCATTAGCTGCATTTGGAAGATGAGCAGGCACTAATGGAATTCTTAGACAGAAATTCTCTAACTTGGGAGCTTGAGCTGCCTTCCCTGAATGCCAAAGTGCAGTGAGCCACTTGTTCAGCTGGGCTGTCACACAACCACAGAATGTTAGGGGTTAACAGAGACCTCCAAAGCTCATCCAGTCCAGCTTCCCTGCCAGAGCAGCATCTCCTACAGCAGATCACACAGAACACATCCAGGCAGCTCTGGAATATCTCCAGAGAGGGAGACTCCACAACCCCCCTGGGCAGCCTGTGCCAGGCTTCTCTCACCCTCACAGGGAAAAAAAATCTCTTTCTCCCGTTTCCATGGAACTTCCTATGCTTCAACTCCCATCCATTGCCCCTTGTCCTGGCACTGAGTATCACCCAGCAGAGCCTGGCTCCAGCCTCCTGGCACTTACCCCATACATGTTTATAGACATTATTGAAGTCCCCCCTCAGGCTTGTCCTCTCCCAGCCGCACAGTCCCAGCTCCCTCCGGCTCTTTTCCTAAGATCTTCCCCCAAGATCTTCCACTCAATAAAGTTACTCTGAGCTACACTAAAACCACACCTGACCCTCAGTGCTCAAGAAGATGTCAGCACAAAGCAGCTCATAAAAAAGCTAAGGCCCTGAGGCCACTAGTCAGCAGCTGAAGGCCAAGTTGCTGTCTTCTACCCTCTTCCCCCAGTTATGTTCCTTGCATTACTTAAAAAGAAAACAAATGTTTCCCCTTCCCATTTCTGAACCATCATGGCACCTTCAGAGCACAATTCCTCTTTGCCTGGCCTTAGATACACTCAGGGATGAGGCTTCCACCACCTCCCTGGACAATCCATTCCAGGCTCTCACCACCCTCATGCTGAACAACTTCTTTCTAATATACAGCCAGAAGCTACCCATTCCTAGCTTGGTTCTATTACCTTAGGTCTTACCACTACCTGACACCCTAAAAAGTTCTCAGAAGCTTCACATTATTTGATGTTCTGAAACCTGTATCTGATTCCCTTTTCCATTTTTTCCAACGATCCTCTCCAAAGGAACCGTGAGCTAGATGCTACACGGAAGCTTTATTTTCAAGACCAGAGCTCCAGCAAAGTGGTCATCAGGTTGTATGCTTATCAACTCTCATTTGTGACAAGGCGAAGGTGCTTTTGGCCCTGTTTTTCCCACTGTAGGCAGTTTACTGCTTTGTTGGTGAGGTTTGAGTTCCCTGACAATTTACATACTCTTCGTCCTCCTTGCTTGATATTTTCTCTGCTGATGCACTTACAAAAAGATATCATATCTCCTCTCAGTCTTCACGCTAAGGAAGACTACATCTTTCAGTTGCCCTGTATGGGACAAATTCACTATTCCTCTTTAATCTTATCACTGGCCCTGACTCTTTTTCTTCCCAAGAACATCTTCATGTGATGCAAGTGATCAGGAATTCATGCAGCATTGCAGCTGCTTGCTCAGCAGTTGCACTTTGTCTTACCTCCTGCCCCTCATCACCTCCTGCCCCTCATCACCTCCTCCTTCAGCTCTTGCTTCTTCCTCAAACTGAGCTCCTTTTCACACATTCATAGGTTCAGTCTCATCGGGTTGGAAGGAACCCTCAAAGCTCAACTTGTCCAACGCCTCTACAGTCAACAGGGGCACCTCCAACTAGGTGTGGCAGTTTGGGAGTTTCCCACCTCCCCCATGAGTTCTCCAGACTGACTCAGCTGGCTGGAAGTTAAGGACTGAAGCTCTATTTACCGTTGGCATAAATATACAAGCATATATACACAATAGATACAGACATTTACAGCTATAGACAAATTAAAATTAATACGGAAGTACAAAACTTCTCCCAAACAGCAGAACCACCCAGGAAGGCTACAAATTAACTCTCCTCCTTTTTCCACCCCCATCCTTATATCAGAAGTCTTATGTGCAGGGGCGAGGTTGCCAGATAAGGAGTTAGAAGAAGGTCCAGGCAGTGGAATTAGTGAAGCAGGAGATAGCTAGACAGAGACTAATTGACTCTGTATATGTTTCTTGTTTCATATCTCTCAGCAGAACCAATAAGTGACGTAGATATCACTATTATTTTCTTTTCACAGCCAATGATCTAATTTCCCTCATTAAAATATTCCAGTTAGCCTCAAACCAGCACGCTAGGTCAGGATGTGCAGGGCTACATCAAGTCTGATCTTGCCTGTCTTCAGGGATAGGACCTCAACCACATCCATGGGCAGCCAGTTCCAATATTTTACCATTGTAAGGAGCCTCCTGTTTACACCCAACCTAAAATCTACCCTGATACCCCAAAATCCTTTTCTGCAGGGCTGCTCTCAATTTCATCATCCCCCAGCCTGTGTTAACATCAAGGGTTGCCCCAACCTAGGTGCAGGACCTTGCTTTTTGCTTTCTTGAACCTTATGAGATTCTCCTCAGCCCACCTCTCCAGGTCTCTCTGGATGGTGTCTTGTCCTTCAGCCTTGCCAGCCACACCACTCAGCTTGGTACCACCTGCAAACATGCTGAGGGTGCACTCAATCCCACTGTCTATATCTGATGAAGACACTCAACAGCACTGGTCCCCATATAGACCCTCGAGGGCCACCACTTGTCACCCCTCTCCATTAGTTTTCCCTTGACTGAGAGCACAAGAACACGGTTGCTACAAAATGCTCCGGACATGCACGCAGGCTTTGCATCTACCAGCTTGGAGCCACAGCCTCACTTTCCTGGCAGCTGCCAGGAGGAGGATCTGCCTCCATGGCTGCATGAGGCCAAGTCAGGAGAAGACAGCAAGCAGGCTGAGACTTGGCAGCCTCTGCCCCAGGCCCCTCAAAGCTGCTGTTCTGCAGGGCGCTTTCTCTGTACCCTCTGCTTGTTTCAGGACGTGAAAGAGCTCTTCTGCCAGAAACCATTCAGCCTGAGTCTCCTGCCCTGTTCTCACTGTGGTGGCTGGGGATCAGTACACAATGGCAAAGCTCCACTCTTTCCCACTCCTTCAGTCAGAAGGGAGCATCAGCTTTTGCATCATCTCCCTGTTGCATGTTTGATCTGATTAACTCCATCTCTGAGTGCCAGATATACATCCTGTGATCAGTGAGACAGCTTCTCAGCCTGCCTGGAGTACTCTCTTGAGCTGTCCTACTTGGTGCATGACTGTCAGCTCTTCTCCAAGTGTCTCTGCAAGAAGGATTGCATCCGAGGAGAACACAGATGGAGAGTACACATTCCCACACCAGTATAGCAGTGTCCTTCTGCTTGCAGGATTACATCCGACCTGAATGTTGAGAAAGTAGTTCTTTGGGGTCAGGTTTTCCCCTGGTGTAAACCAGCATAGCCCTGTTGGCTGTGCAGGAGCTCTGCTAGGTGACCCTGGCAACAGATCTAGTCTCAGAATTGTACTTAACAGAGATTTTTTGTGATTTTGGCTTGGACAGAGCCCCAAAGGCAGAGCTGCCACCAGCCTGCAGGGTTTCTACTCTACAGTTATGACATTAAGTTAGAAATCTTAATGTGCCAACTTATCTGAGGGGACCTGAATACATAATTATTTCTAGGAGATGAGGAACATGTCAGCTGCCAAGTAACAGATTCCCCAGTGGACATCTAAAATTTTAGTGCTCTATTTTCTTCACACCACTTCTTTCACAGTCCTTAAGAAACAAACAGACTTGCCACCAGCAGACCCCATTTTTCACTTCAATTACCCACTTTCAGATACTGTTTTGACAGCACAACTTTAATCATAGGATCATAGAATGTCAAGGGCTGGAAGGGACCTCCAAAGCTCATCCAGTCCAGCCCCCCTGCAGAGCAGCATCACCTACAGTAGATCACACAGGAACACATCCAGGTAGCTTTTGAATAGCTCCAGAGAAGGAGACTCCACAACCCCCCTGGGCAGCCTGTGCCAGGCTTCTGTCACCCTCGCAGGGAAAAAACTCCTCCTCATGTTTAAATGAAACTTCCTATGCTTCAGCTTCCACCCATTGCCCCTTGTGCTGGCACTGGGCATCACCCAGCAGAGCCTGGTTCCAGCCTCCTGGCCCTCACCTTTACATATTTATAACCATTGATGAGGTCACCTCTCACACTCCTCTTCTCCAAGCTAAAATCAGCTTCCTGTGTTAAAAGTGACAGCCTACGCACAGCATAGAACACAAGACACTGCCTTTGACGCACAATTTCCCTCTCAGCACTGGAACCCTGAATTAAATATCCAGTTCAGGCTGTGAGTGCATTGCTGTTTCCTTTTGAATCTCCCCTGCTCACTTATCTGCATGGCAGGAGCTGCAGCACAGGGCGCTGGCATTTCTGCTTTCCAGCTGCAGTGACCAATTCTCTCCCACTGCATAATCCTCATGAGTCACTTCCCCAGCACATTTCTCATTGTGCATGCTCAAGCTCAGCAGACAGGAAATCCTCAGCCAATGCAAAATCAGTGTGCTTTCAGGGAACTCAGTGGGGTGTTGGCATTTGTGCCACAGGGTGTTAAGCTGCAGGTGACAGACTTGTATGACAGAATCACACAGCAACACCCAGGTTGGCAAAGCCCCTCAGGATCACCAAGTTCAGCCTATAACCCTACTCTACAAGGTTCACCTTAAACCGTATCCCAAGTGCAGCATCCGAATGACCCTTAAACACATCTGGGGTGGGTGCAATTGTTCCTGCAGCTTCTCTGTCCAAACATCTTTTCTTATTCCTGGCATTCTACTTAGGAGACAGTTGACCTTTTGAATAATTCCTGCTGAAATATTGATGTTGTTCAGGCAAAGAGAATAAGCACACCTGCTCCTTCTAATCTGCAACGGATGAGCTTCTTGCCTCGCCCAAATGGTTCTCCTTTGGACCAGCAATCTGTGATGCTTCTATTTTGGGATGTAAAAGGTATCACAAGGTCTCAGGCTTACGGAGTATATTATATGTGCTTAATGCTTTGGAAGATCAGGGGAAATCTTCTCTGCTAAAGCCAGCGAATGCAGGTTGGGTTTTCAACCTTGCTCATGAGAACTCAAATTACCTATCGAGGAACCAGGGTCCTAATAATTGTTGCCTTCCATTAGAAGCTGCAAGCAAGATTTGACTGGTCGCACACATTTTCCAGTGTTTGAATATTTTCATCTTCCTGTGGCAGTTCTGCCTTGAAGAGTAGTAATAATTTTGTTGGGTTTTTGTTTGTTTGATTGATGGGTTGTTTTGTTTTTTTCTTTGTTTGATTGTTTGTTTGTTTCTGGTTGGTATTTTTTAATTTATAAACATTGATTTGAATCTAGGACTTAAATAACCAGTAGTCACAGAAAAAAACAAAGAGCTCTTTAGCAAGCTGAGCACATCAGCCCATCTTTATCCTACTATTTGCCCTGTGAAACCATCTCTGAAACACAACTGGCAAACGTTTGCCCTGTTTACTGTGTTTTGCTTCTCTTTACCTTGGTGGCATACAGAAAAAAGGTATAATCCTTTGATTGGAAGATAGAAATGGAGAATCACAGAATCGTAGCATCGTAAAATCACAGAATCATAGAATCAAAGAATCATAGAATCACAGAATCATAGAACCATAGAATCAGTCAGGGTTAGAAAGGACCACAAGGATCATCCAGTTCCAATCCCCCTGCCATGGCCAGAAGCACCTCACACTAGATCAGGCTGTCCAAAGCCTCATCCAGCCTGGCCTTAAACACCTCCAGGGATCAGACTTCCATCACCTCCCTGGGCAACCCCTGCCAGGTTCTCACCACCCTCATCCTGAACAACTTCTTCCTGATATCCAGCCTCCTGAATCTACCCATTTCTAGCTTGGTTCCATTCCCCTCAGTCCTATCACTCCCTGACACCCTCAAAAGTCCCTCCCCAGCTTTCTTGTAGCCCACTTCAGATACTGAAAGGCTGTAATAAGGTCAGCCGGGAGCCTTCTCCTCTGCAGACTGAACAGCCCCAACTGCTTCAGTCTCTCCTCATAGGAGAGGTGCTTGAGAACACTGATGACAAGAAACTAAACTAGAAAAATATTGTCCTTACAGGAAACAGAGCAGGAATTTTTTTTAATTGTCTGGATAGATGACAAGAGGAAAGCATTTTAGTGGCTCATCTGAAACATGTCTCAGCTTTTCCTATTCCTGCTGGAAACAAACCGTGTTCCTGATTCTTAAAAGAGAACACAAAATTAGACAAATAAAGGAATTGATTGGAGTTAAAACTGTGCTATCAATATGGTAAGACTTGAGTCAGACCAGGTGTTGGCCTTCCTCTGATAGTGAGACATGGGCTGATTTGGTTAGGGTCCATTGAAGTTGCTTGCTTTTGTACTTCAGGGTTAAAGGCTACCATAACAGTCGATACTTTCTTATTCTAGCACGTGCTCCTCTTACTTTTTGGGGTGACAGATAGGCAGTCTGAAGGGGAAGATGACAAACTGATGTCAGCAGGCTGCATTTTTTATTTTCTTACCAGTTCCTCATAACTATCCCATTCTGTCCTTTAATTGATGAAGCCAGGGACAGAAACGTGCAATCAAAAATCAGCAATCTGTTCAGAAGCACAAAAATCTATATAAACTGGATTAGTTTTAGTCATTACCAAAATTGTTGCCCACAGCTACAGGCACTCATTTATCCCTTTATAGATGGTAGTGATAAATCAACTCCAGGCCAGACTTTGCCCACCGTACTTCATTTTTTCCCCCCCGTTCCTCCTTTCCTTTCTATCACCTTTTCCATTGCCCTGTTTATTACATGTTCACTTTATCTTTCCATTTTTGCAAAGAGAGTGCAAATAAGATGCAAGACATTAGCACAGCTGATCAGTAGTATTAAATATACGCTCATAGATGGGAAAGAATCCATCTTTTTGTTCTTGTGAAAGTTTGATCATAGAATCATAGAATGGTAAGGTTGGAAGGGACCTCAAAGATCATCTAGTCCAAACCCCCTGCCATAAGGAGGGACACCTCTCACTAGTACAGGTCACTCAAGGCCTCATCCAACCTGGCCTTGAACCCCTCCAGGGAGGGAGCAGCCACAACCTCCCTGGGCAACCTGTGCCAGTGTCTCACCACCCTCGCTGCATACAACTTCCTCCTAACATCCAGTCTAAATTTTCCCTCTGCCAGTTTAAACCCATTGCCCCTAGGCCTGTCATTGCAAGACCTTGTAAATAGTCCCTCCCCAACCTTCCTGTAGGCCCCCTTCAGATACTGGAAGGCTGCTGTAAGGTCTCCTGGAAGCCTTCTCTTCTCCAGGCTGCAAAGCCCCAACTCTCTCAGCCTGTCCTCACAGCAGAGCTGCTGCAACCCTCTGAGCATCTTCGTGGCCTCCTCTGGACCTACTCCAACAATTCAATGTCCTTCTTGTGCTGGGGGTTCCAGAACTGTACACAGTACTCCAGATGGGGTCTGATGAGAGCAGAGTAAAGAGGGAGAACCATCTCCCTTGCCCTGCTGGCCACACTGCTCTTGATGCAGCCCAGGTTGGCTCGGTTGATCTGGGGTTAAAGTTTACTGTAGTGAGTCAGGAAGGTGAGAAATGAAAAAGAGCACAATGTGAATTCCATCAAGAAGATCAGGGGTGCAACACAAGTGTGCGCTGGTGTCTTATGACAGATCTGCCAGCCCCATCATGGTATTATCCACTTTCATTTTGGGTGATGTAAGGCAGACAATGTCTCCGTGGTACTCAGAAAACCACAATAACTCTGAAACATTCCGTGGAGTGAGCAGAAGTGGTGCCACAGGAGAAAATCCTCCACTTTCTCAAGCTACTCTAAAACAGCATCAAAGAACGTTAGAGGTTGGAAGGGACCTCCAGGATCATGGAGTCCAACCCCTCTGCCAAAAGTAGGATCACCCAGGGTAGTCTGTGCAGGAATGTATCCAGGTGGGTTTGGGAAGCCTCCAGAGAAGGAGAAACCCTCTGGTTGGAAGAGGTCTCAAAGCTCATTCAGTCTAACCTTCCACCCAGTATAGGGTCGATCCTAAACCATGTCCCTAAACACTAGCAAGATGTGCTGTTCAGGAAACTGTGTGCATCCTTCTTTGGCTGGAAGAAAATACTCTCCATGATGTTTGTTCTGTCTAGAACAAGATGTGCACACATCAGTAGAAACAGAACCACAGAAACCGTCCTGTTGGTTGAGACCTCCAAGCTCATCCAGTCCAACACTCAACACAGTGCTGCAGGGTCAACACCAAACCCTGTCCCTAAGTGCCAGCTCCATAGGCTTCTGATACACCTCCACCAAGGATGGTGACTCCTGCACCGCCCTGGGCAGATCATTCCAGTGGTTGAGAACCCTCTCTGGGAAGAAATATTTCCTAGCATCCAGCCTGAGCCTCCCCTGGGACAGCTTGGAACCAGTTCTTCTGCTCCTGTCCCTTGGCACCAAGGAGCAGAGGCTACCCCCTCCTCTCTCCAACCTCCCTGCAGGGAGCTGCAGAGAGCAATGAGCTCTGCCCTCAGCCTCCTCTGCTCCAGCCTGCACACCCCCAGCAACCTCAGCCCCTCCTCACAGCCCAGCTGCTCCAGACCCTTGTCCAGCCTCCTTGCCCTTCTCTGGACAGGCTCCAGCCCCTCAGTATCCTTCTTGTAGTGAGGGGCCTAGAGCTGAACTCTCAAGATGTGACCTCATCAGTGTTGTGTTAATAATTCTTATGAGCATATCTGGTCCACAATAACTTTTAGAAAAAAGTTAGAAGCTCTCCTTGAAGCAGCAATATACTTAAAATATTGAATCTTCTTCTGGGAAAGTCACTTCCTGCCAGTGCCAATCTCCTGCAAAATGTGGCAATGTTGCTTCCCGAAGGCAGACAGGAAGGGGCTTCCTGAGAGGATAAATAATTCATTGTTGACTTTACCAAAACAAA
>VWYK01052586.1:0-11487 GCA_013399775.1 Semnornis frantzii | reverse complement strand
CTTCAGCACCTCCCTGGGCAACCTGTGCCAGTTTCTCACCACCCTCACTGTAAAGAACTTCCTCCTAACATCCAGTCTAAATCTTCCTTCTGCCAGTTCAAACCCATTGCCTCTCATCCTGTCACTGCATGACCTTGTCAATAGTCCCTCTCCAGCCTTCCTGGAGTCCCCTTCAGATACTGGAAGGTTACTCCAAGGTCTCCTGGAAACCTTCTCCTGGCTGCAGAATCCCAACTCTGTCAACCTGTCCTCAGAGCAGAGCTGCTGCAACCCTCTGACCATCTTTGTGGCCTCCTCTGGCCTGGCTCCAACACTTCCATGTCCTTTCTGTGCTGGGGGCTCCAGAACCGCACACAGGACTGCAGGTGGGGTCTGAGGAGAGCAGAGCAAAAGGGCAGAATCCCCTCCCTTGCCCTGCTGTCCACACTGCTCTTGCTGCAGCCCAGGACTCGGTTGGCTGTCTGAGGGCAGTAAACTCATCCCTTCTCCAGTTAACTGACTTAATTCTGTGGGGTCTGTTGCTGTCTTCTTTGTTAGAGTACCAGCAATCAGGGATGTTATTTAAATTGTCTCCCCGTGCTGGTGTTTTAATTTCAAAACCGGAGGAAGAATCTTCCCAAAATGGTTGCAGACAATTTGCTATGAATAAATAGGATCTAATGGGAAATCGTCCTCGGATTAACTGCTCAGAGCAAAAGCTGTGTTAAGATCACCTTGGACTTCATTCTGCAAAAAGAAATAGCAGGGACCGCTGCTGCCAGGAGTCAATGCGCAGAATCATGGAATGTTATATGTTGGAAGAGACCTCCAGAGATGATCCAGTCCAACCCCTCTGCCAAAGCAGCATCACCCAGGGTAGTGCACATACGAATGCATCCAGGTGGGGTTGGGAGCTACCAGAGGATACTCCATAACCTCTCTGGGCAGCCTGCTCCAAGCCTCCAGCAACCTCATTGTAAAGAAGTTCTTCCTCAACTTGAGGTGAAACCTCCTCTGTTCCAGTTTGTATCCGTTGTTCCTTGTCTTATTACCATGCACCACCAAAAAGAGCTTGGCCCCCTCCACTTGACCCCCACCCCTCAGATATTGATAGACATTGATCAGGTCCCTTCTCAGTCTTCTCATCTCCAGACCAAATGGCCCCAGGGCTCTCAGTCTCTTTTCATAGTCCTGAAGTCATCCCTCTTAACTCTCTGTGGGACTCTCTCCAGCAGGTCCCTGTCTCTCTTGATTTGGGGAGCCCAGAACTGGACGCAGCATTGCAACTGTGGTCTCAGCAGGGCAGAACAGAGGGGCAGGAGGACCTCCCTAGCTCTGCTGGCCACCCTTTCCTTGCTGCCCCCCAGGATGCCCTTGGCCCTCTTGGCCACGAGTGCACATTGCTGCCCCATGCAGAACTTGCTGCCCACCAGCACTCCAAGGGCTTCTCCACGGAGCTGCTCTCCAGCAGGACAACTCCTAACCTGTCCTGGTGCCTGTTGCTCCTCCCCCGATGCAGAACCCTGCACTTGTCTTTACTGAACTTGGTGAGGTTCCCTTCTCCCAACTCTCAGCCTGTCTGGATGTCTTTGGAGGGCAGCACAGCTTGACAGGGTGTTGCCTGTCCCCCCAGTTTTGTTCCTGTGGCAATTTGCCTTTCTCTTTTTGCCCTATTGTTTTCACTCCATTTAGTGTTAGTGCAAAGCACCAAAATTAGACTTCAGTCTCGTGGACAAAAATCATTTGCCTGAGGAAGAAAATTATTTGTCTTTGTCCTATGAGATAATGTTGCACAGCCTTTGCTTCCACACTGTGCCTCAAATCTTGGGCAGGCTGTACTGCAAGGACTGCAGCACTCAGGAAACGAGAGGGGGTGGTTTGAAGCTGAGGGAGAACAGGGCTAGACTGGAGCTGAGGAGGGAGTTCTTCAGCACCAGGCTGATGAGACTGGAATAGGCTGCCCAGAGTGGTTGTGGATGCCTGGTGTTTGAGGGCCAGATTAGATGAGATCTTGTTGAGAGGTGTCTGCCCAGTGCAGGGGGTTGGAGTAGATGAGCTCCAAGGGCTCTCCCAACCTGAGCCATTCTGCGATTCTGTGAAAGCATCCACGCTCTGTGAGTGAATAGCTGAAATGTCTCTCACAGCAAAGAATGTGAAACCCTCGATGTCATGGGGAGTGCTGAAAGTTCAGTGAATACTGTGGGGTAAAGGTGATGGTGAAGGTTGTGTGGGGCTGTGAATGCAGCAGCCAAAGCAGTAACCCAAAGCAGAAAGTCCCATTTGTGTTTTTGGTGTCGCTTAAAAAAGGCTTGGGGCTTTGTTTTGTTTTGTCTTGGTTTGTTTTCCCACTTCACAGGACTGTTTGTAAAGCTCCTTTACTCTGGTGTGTGCTGCTCTGCACTTCCCACTCCGAGTTTCTGATGAAGGTGCTGCTGTAATGTGGAGCCTCCCTGTGTGAAATTAAATAAGCAGCTTTTTAACAGCCAGAACCGAAATCAAACCTTTTTCTCATCTGCAAACCACTCAATTCAGACACAGCAAGCTGCCTTCTCTGCTGCTTTTGTTTTCTTTTTATTTTCTTTGTTTTGTTTTTTTTTTTTTTAAATCTGCCTATTAAGCCAATTTTCTGTGTAAGAGCTGCTGGTTAAAACTCAGAGTTGTTTTGTTATGTGGACTTTTCCATACACTCTATGCAAAATGCTTCAGTTTTAAGTGTTCAAAGGGGCTGCACTGAAGAGGGTGATGCTGCCCAGCCGAGCTTACTGCTGCTCTTTCCTTCAGACTTGAAATGAAAGGAGATCTTAACCAGCATAATGCAGGCATCTGGCTTACAAAGCTGAACAGATTCACAGAACCACAGAATGCTCTGGGCTGGAAGGGACCTCCAGAGCTCACCCAGTCCACCCCCTGCACTCAGCAGGGTCATCCTCCACTAGAGCAGGCTACCCACAGAACTCTCCAGCCTCACCTTGAACATCTCCAGCCATGGGCCCCAAACACCTCCCTGGGCAACCTGGTGCAGGGTTCCAGCAGCCTCCTGCTGCACAACTTGTTCCTCACAGCCAGTCTCAAGCTGCTCTGCTCTAGTTTGCAGCCATTGTCCTCATCCTGTCCCTGCAGGCCTTTGCCAACAGTCCCTTTGCAACTTGCTTGCTTGCAGCCCCTGCAGGTCCTGGCAGGCTGCTCTGAAGTCTGCCAGAAGCCTTCTCTTCTCCAGGCTGCACAGCCCCAGCTCCCTCAGCCCGCTGGTGTAGAAGGGCTGCTCCAACACCCTGAACATTTTCATGGCCCTCTTCTGGACCCAATCTGGATTCCTCTGCTTGGGATTGTTAGGATTTCTGACTGCAGGACTGCAACTCTTGGCAGGCAGTGTCTCTTGTGCTGTGGATTAGCTGGTGCAGAGCCCAGGCTGGTATGGCCAGGAGACCAGGCTGTTGGGGTGCACTGGAGTGCATGACTGCCACCTCCATAAGGGGAACAGCCACAAAAAATGTAGACAAGATTTAAACACAGTTACCATGGCTTTGGAGCCTACATGTTACAGACCTAAAAGGGAGTTTCATAGAATCCTAAAATGGCTCCATNCCTGGAGCCTTCTCCTCTGCAGGCTGCATCCCCCCAGCTCCCTCAGCCTGTGCTCACAGCAGAGCTGCTCCAGCCCTTGCAGCATCTTTGTGGCCTCCTCTGGCCTCACTCCACAACTCTGTGTCCTCCTTCTGCTGGGAACAGCAAAGCTGGAGGCAGTATTGGAGGTGAGTTCTGAGCAGAGCCAAGGGGAAATATTCCCCCCACACACACACCCCCTTTTAATTATTTGTTTAATTATAATTTATTTAACAGAATGTAATTGGCTTTGCTTTATGCAGAACACTTCCAGAAATCTTTCCTAGACGTCCCAGGCTAAGTGCTTACTCCTGGATTCCTCGAACCCCTCCATGCTGAGTGGATCATCCCATCCACCCCCTCCATCAGATCCTCTGCCCTGTCCCCTCTGCTGGGCATCCCAGAGTTGACCTTCCCTCTTCTGAGGGAGCTCCTCCAGCTTTTGCCTTCCTGTTCCCCACACCAATGTGTTACTGTTGTCATGTTCCCTGTGAGGGCTCCAGGGAATGCTACCCAGCAGATTCCTTTCCTGGACCGCAGCAGCACTGGCAGATTGCAGGGGGCTGGGAGGGTTCCTCAAGGGTCACCTTGTCCAACCCCGCTGCAGTCAGCAGGGACACCTCCAGCCAGCACTCTGCATGGCCTGTCCTGGTGTTTGGCTCCTCTGGCATGGAGCAGAGTGCCATCATCCTGGGGAAAGGAGGATGTTGAGCTTGTTAGGCTTCTCTTTCAGAAGCATGATCTCAGCCTTCGTGATGTGTATGTAGCTGGATGCCTCTTTCAAGTTAGCTGCATGAAGTGATTTCTGACAGAGAAACTCAACTCTTCCCTCTCTGCTGGCCCCTCAGAGGGCCACATCCCAGTGATGTGCAGCAAGGCTGGAAAGCACAACAGAGAGGCCTCTGGGCTTGGTGCTTTTGGCACAGGAGGCCATGAGAAGCAGCTCACCTGTGCCAGTCTGAGTTTCTCTGGTGTCAGCCCCAATCTGAGCAGTGCTGTCTAGAAAGGTTTCCCAAAAGCCCCATTTGTTTCGCCAGGGAGCCAAGGCTGCTGTTCTGAAGTGCAGCTGGCAACCTTGCTTTCCTTGCAGGAACTTTTCCCTTCTCTGAAACCCAGTTCTGTGCAGCACCCAGCCCTGCCCTAGGCTTCCAGGGTGTCCTCTCAGGATGGTGTGAGACCAGGGAGCTTCTCATCTGAAGGCTCATTATATAAGCCTTCCAAAACACAACTTTTCACTTTCTTAGCAATTCAGGGCAAGGCAGTGAGCAAGGTTTTGTCCCACAAAATGAGGATCTGGGTTGGGTTTGCCTGCTGCCTCTCAAGCAATCAGGTAGCAACATTTCTTCTGCACTGTCTGTTTTCCTTACTGTTTCCCAGCAGTCAACCCTATGCAGCTGCACAATCCATGTTTCAGGTAGGTTTCTTCTCTGTTGTCTTAACCTTCAGGGCCAGTGTCTGTTCAGAGTTTGACAGACTGCTCAGTCTTTTGTTCCTCACGGCTCTGGTAATCATGGGGATCTCCAGGACTCTCCTGTAGCTTTTATGAGGAGGTGTCCAGAGAGGAGCATTGGGTTCGGGTGAAAATATGTAGAGGAATAATGCAGGGCATTGAAACCTGCCACAGGAAGACAGAAATTTGAATCCCAGAGGGCCTCAAGGCTCATTTCACTGAAGTTATGGAAGCTTTGAAGACTTGCTTGGGCAAGATTTCTATTTCACATATTTGAAAGGCAGCTACCCTGGGTCTCTGTGCAGACTCTGTGGGGAAGCTGTAGAACAATAACAACATTGCCCCTTGTCTTTCTTTGGACTTGGGGCACTCTCTGGTCACAGCAAACCTTTGTCTGCAGTAACCTCTTTCTTGTGCCACTCGACACACCCTCACAAGCTGCAGGTTTCAGCAGTGCCTGCATCTGCAGGGTGGCCACATAAGTGACCAGCTGCAGAGCCTGAGTCACTGCTGAGGGGATGGTGGAGGTGAGAAAAGGTTTTGCAGGCTCCATAAGGAATTTGCTGTTGTATCTGCTCTCTGTGCTCATGGGGCTGGTGGAATCCCTTTGCCTGCTTGTCCCAGGCTGGATGCAGTTCATCTACTGTGTGCAGTTCTGGAGCCCCCAGCACAGGAAGGACATGGAACTGTTGGAGTGGGTCCAGAGAAGGCCACAAAGATGCTCACAGGAGTGCAACAGCTCTCCTATGAGGACAAGCTGAGAGAGTTGGGGCTCTGCAGCCTGGAGAAGGCTTCCAGGAGGCCTTATAGTAGCCTTCCAGTGTCTGAAGGGGGCCTACAGAAAGGCTGGGGAGGGACTATTGACAAGGTCTTGTGATGACAGGACAAGGGGCAATGGGTTTGAACTGGCAGAAGGAAGATTTAGACTGGATGTTAGGAGGAAGTTGTTTGCAGTGAGGGTGGTGAGGCACTGGAACAGGTTGCCCAGGGAGGTTGTGGCTGCTTCCTCCCTGGAGGTGTTGAAGGCCAGGTTGGATGAGGCCTTGAGTGCCCTGTACTAGTGGGAGGTGTCCCTGCCTATGGCAGGAGGTTGGAACTAGATGATCCTTGAGGTCCCTTCCAACTTTCCCATCGTATGATTCTGTGATTCTATGCGCTGACTTCTGCGTTAGATGCTTCTGCATTCAGGGGCTCTTTGCACGACCCCATCTTAGAGGAGTAGCTTAAGATATTTCATGTTGACTGGCAGCTGATTTGCAGCCAGAGAGTTGCAACGATCCTTTTGTTCTTTCATTTGAATGAGAAACCCTTTTGCTGACAAAATAAGTAAACTGCCAGAACAAAACATCCTCATTGGTCTGATCAACAACCCAAAGAACTCCTTTGTAAGCTCATCAGTTGCTTCTGAAGTGATGGTTGGTAGGCCAAAAGACAATAAATCTTCATTTCACAGAGTCCTTTGCAGGATGAAAGGCTAAATTATGTCTTCAGTTGTTCTTGTGATCTGTAGAAATCAAACCGAGGCTGCTTTAACGTTATACCAGCACCTCTGCTTTCAACCTGAGAGGGTCAGAGTCCCTCCCTCACCCTCTCTGCCTGTTAATCACCTTGGTTTCCCCTTTCCATGTCAATGGCACTTGCATACCACCCGGAGTCAAAGGAAGGGGCTTCCAGAATTAGTGGCAGGTCAGTAGCTGTAGTTCCTAGCCTGAAGAATGCAGTGGATGTACCTGAGGGTGGGGTTTCACTCCCTTTGACATTCTCTTTTCACTCTTTACTTCTGCATGAACAAACAGCAGCACGTTTCTGACTTGACTCCCACTGCTCTCATCCCTCTAGAGACATTGAATTTTCATTGTCAGAGAAATAGCTTCTCATAAACTGGTCTGGAGCTGATTTCCAGCTGGTATTTCTGCCACAGCTTCCTGCTCAAGTCCCCTACACCACCTCTCACCCAGGGCAGGAATCTTCACTGGTCTCCACTGTTGCCTCCATCACTTTATGGTACTTTCCATGTTTCCACACTGCAAATTCTTGCCCTTTGCTAGCTGCTCTCTTTGCATCGTGCCCTGCCCCTGTGTTCTTCTCCAGACCATTCAACCTTCAAGTACCACTAAATGGTTCCCCTTTCTACTCAGAGAAATCCCTTTTTCCTGGCTCCGCAGCTGTTTGGCACCTCTCCCCTTCTCCTCTGGCACTGTGTTCAAACGTGCCACAGTTTCTGCCCCTGCAGTGCAGGATTTTCTGTTCCCACAGACAAGGGCAGGTGGCAGAAGTCCTCTCTCTGTCCTGCTCAGTGACCTGTGGACGTTTTTCTAGAAACTTGGGATTCCCTCCCCCAGCTTGCAAACAATCACTCACTCACTTGGATTGGTGACAGAATCACAGAAAGGGTTGAGTTGGAAGGGACCTTAAAAATCATCCAGTTCCAGCCCCCTGCCGTGAGCAGGAACACCTCCCACCAGCCCAGCTTGCGCAAGGCTGCATCCAACCAGGCATTGAACACCTCCAGAGAGGGGACATCCACAACCTCCCTGGGCAACCTGTGCCAGTGTCTCCCCACCCTCTCAAGGATTTCAGCTGCTCATTTCTTCTCTTGCCAATACTGTTAGGACCATCCTCTTTTTCATCTTCTCTTCAGCTAACCTAATGCATAGCCTGGACAAACAGACCATAGTGCAGGGCTTTTAAATCAAGCCAGAGCAGTGGATTGTGCAAGCCCATGTCTAAAAGCCATGTTTGTTTTAGCTCACCGAGCCACAAGAAAGCCTCGGCAGCAGCCTGTGTGAGGCTGGATGGTTAGAAGTGAGCAGCAGAACCTCTGGATGTGTTTCAGGTGCTGAGTTACGTGCGCACGGAGTGGGACCCCCTGGCTGCCGGCTTCAGCAGGAGCCAGCCTGGGCAGCTGTACACGGTGGAGCACTCCCTCTCTGCAGACAAAGAGCCTATGGCTGACACCTGCCTCTACAAGTGCCTCCAGAACAAACTCCAGTGTGTGGCAGTCACCAGGATACCACTGCCAGCCAAGGCCATCAGCTGCTGCAGAGATGTCACAGAAGACAAACTGGTCTTGGGCTGTGCAGATTCCTCACTAGTCCTCTACGAGGCTTACAACCAAGTGACTGTGCGGACCCGAGCGGAACTGCTGCCTGCCTCCATCGCCTACCACCCTTCTGGAGCTGTGCTGGTGGTGGGCAGCTCACAGGGGGAGCTGCAGCTGTTTGATACAGCTCTGTCCCCACTTAAAATTCAGCTCTTAGCACAAGAATATTCACCTGAGGCCACTCTGCAGTTCAGCAAACACTTCGATGTGCCCAGCAGCCTCAGCCAGATCCAGTGGGCTGCTCCTCAGGTGCCACCTGCCGGCACTGATGGCACAGATGTTCACGATCTGTTGCTGGTTAGATTTGACCAAGGACCCTTAGGAGTGCTTCACTTTAAGCTTGGTAAGTCACTGAACACACCTCCTGAGCCTTGAGTTCTCAAGAGATCACAGAACTGCAGGGTCACACCGTGGCAGGGCTTGGAAAGACCTCTTTGGATCACCTACTCCAACCCTCCTGCTAAAGCAGGGTCACCTTGAGTGGGTTGCCCAGGGACATGTGCAGGTGGGGTTGGAAAGGCTCCAGAGAAGGAGACTCTCTGGCAGACAACCTCTCTGGACAACCTGCTCCAGGGCTCCAGAACCCCCACTCCATACAATTTTCTCCTGAGGTTCAAGTGAAACCTCCTGCGTTCCAGTTTGTGCCCACTGCCCCTTGTCCTGTCCCTGGGCACCAGAGAAAAGAGTGCAGCCCCAGCCCCTTGCCTCCCATATATTACAAGGCTGTTTCTCACAGAATCACCAGGTGGTAGAAGACCTCGAGGTCATGGAGTGCAGCCACAGCCTGGTGCTGTGCGCAGCTGTCAGACCAAACACTCCTGGTGATAAAGGTGAGGCCCAATAAAATCAATAGGCATGGAGAAGAACCCCTCTCAGGCTGCTCTTCCCCAGGCTAAACAGCCCCACAAGGTGGGTGTTCCAGACCCCTCAGCATCCTCATGGCCCTCTGGTGGACTCTCTCCAATAGTTCCCTGTCCTTCTTTAACTGGGGAGCCCAGAACTGGACACACTGCTCCAGATGGGGTCTCAGCAGGGGAATGTGGAGAGGGAGGAGAACCTTCCTCAACCTGCTGACCATGCTCTTCCTAATGCACCCCAGGCTACCATTGGCCTACTTGGCCACAATGGGCCATGGCTGGCTCATGGTCAGCCTGTGGTTCACGAGGACTCCCAGGGAGCTCCAGAGAGCTGCTTCCTAGGTCTCACCTGTACTGCTGCAAGGGCTTATTCTTGCCTGGGTGCAGGAAACTGTGCTTGCTTGTAACTGAACTAGATGAGGTTAAAGAAATCTCTGTATGCCACAAGGCGTTCTGTGGTTTGCAACACCTTCTTTTCAGCTGCCTGGAGACATCTAGAGATGGGACCATACCCTGGAAAGCAGTTGCAAGGACACCTGAAGGTGTGACCCAAGGAGTTCATTATCTTCCACAGTTACTCATTACCTTTCCATGTGAGTTCTGAGCAAACAGGACCTGATCTGTTATTGGCCCAGAGTCCCCTGGTGTTCCCACCTGCTCTCATCAAGCAAACCAGTTTCTTCTTTACAGAATTCTTTTAATCTGCAGAACATAATTTTAGGAATTGTATGACTCGTGTAGGACTACCCCTAGGTAGCTATGCCTAATGAGGAGAGGCTGAGAGCCCTGGGGCTGCTTAGTCTGGAGAGGAGAATGCTGAGAGAGGATCTGAGCAATGTCTGTCAATAGCTGAGGCCTGGGGGGTCAGGAAGGAAGGCACAGGGACAGGTTCTGCTCACCTGTGCCCTGGGACAGCACAAGGGGCACTGGATGGAAACTGCAGCACAGGAAGCTGCACCTCAACATGAGGAAGAACTTCTTGAGTGTAAGGGTCCCAGAGCCCTGGCACAGGCTGTCCAGAGAGGTTGTGAAGTCTCCTTCTCTGGAGCCTTTCCAGCCCTGTCTGGATGTGTTCCTGTGTGCCCTGTGCTGGATTCTCTGGTCCTGCTCTGGCAGGGGGTTGAACTGTAAGCTCTCCATAGGTCTCTTCCAACCCCTAACATCCTCTGACCCTGCGAAAAGAAGCTGTATTTAATAACAGCATAAGGATGCTCTCTGCTTCCCTGTTTGATGATGCAGCTGTCCTTGCCATCACAGTGTCCCAGGGCTATGCTTTCCCTGATTTTAGTACAGGAGGAATCACAGAACACATCCTGCTGGCAGAGCCCTCCAAGCTCATCTAACCCAACCAGCCCAATCCTCCACCCAGCACTGCAGGCTCAGCACCAAACCACATCCCTCAGCACCAGCTCCATAGGCTGCTGGAACACCCCCAGGGATAGGTACTCCAGCACTGCCCTGGGCAGACCATTCCAAGGTTTGGGAACCCTCCCAGGNAGCCCCTCAGTGTCCTTCCTGCAGTCAGGGGCCCAGAGCTGAGCACAGCACTCGAGCTGTGGCCTGCCCAGTGCTGAGCACAGGGGGATGGGCACCTGCCGTCCCTGCTGCCCACCCTGCTGCTGACCCTGCCCAGGCTGCCATTGGCTTTCTTGCCCACCTGGGCACTGCTGGCTCATGTTCAAGGCCTGCCAACCAACACCCCCAGCTCCCTCTCTGAGTCTCAGCTTCCCAACCACACATCCCCAGGTCTGGAGCTCCCCATGGGGCTGTTGTGACCCACGTGCAGGACCTGGCCCTTGGCCTTGTTGTACTTCATGCAGTGAGCCTTGGCCCATGGCTCTGACCTGTCCAGAACCCACTGCAGAGCCTCCCTACCCTCTAGCAGATGGACACAGCTACCCAGCTTGGTGCCATCTGCAAATCTGTTTGGAATGCCTCAATGCCCTGACCCTGATCATTGATAAAAACATTAAAGAGGGCAGGCCTCAGCACAGTTACCTCTTGTCTTGGCTTGAGGACTTTTCACACAAGACTTTCAGAAAGGTTTTGTCTCTGAGCTGATTTACCAGGAGTCATGAATAGAAAAAGTTACAACCCTAACTTCTCAGCATGTGCAAACTTCTCATCTGAGGCACCAGGAGGCTTTAGGAGCAGGAAAGCACAGCGCTCTCCAGGCTCCCAGCTGGAGAACACCACCAGCAGAAGTGGAGAGGCTTCCCCAAAGCTTCAGGAGGCAGCGGCTGCAGCTGGTCCCTGCTGAGCTCTGTGATCCTTCCACTGCAGTCAGGCCAGCCGCAGTGTGCAAGCCCACTGGGAGAGGTGGAACACAGCCATGCTTAAATCTTCCGGCTGCCAGGGCAGGGTTTGAGCAGGGCAGGCAGCCAATCATCTGCCCAAGCAGACAGCATTGTCTGGGGAGAACTTCACAGCAGCTTTTGAGGAGTCTTTCATATGAAGAACCTTGTGAGACCCCCACCTGCAATCCTGCCTCCAGT
>VWYK01052541.1:0-11121 GCA_013399775.1 Semnornis frantzii | reverse complement strand
GGAAATTAAATTGGCATGATAGTAAAGCTACCCAAAAGTGAGAAGATGATCATATAAAAAGTGACTAAAAGGTTAAAAGTATTGCAGACAGAATGGAGACTTTTGAGGGCTCAGACTAATTTTTTTGTGTTGCAGTTAATGTGCAATACAAACCAATGCTTTAGATTCAGAATAAGTGCATCATAAATCAGAAAGGACTTGAAAAGAATCTTCAGAAAGAAAAAAGACCATGCTAACAGAAAAGAAAGAAGGAGGATCTTGAAAGTAGGAAGACATCTTTAAAGACGTGCTCCAATGTGGAAAGTAGAAATAGACAAACTCTGGGAAGTTAAAAGCTAATTTGTAATGAGGCAAGCCAAAAAAGAATTTGATGAGAAAATAGCTAAAAGCATTTCAACTAACCATAAAAAGATGACTTTTAGAAACATGTTGGTAGCCTGCCAGAGTGCCCATGGGGCTGATGGCTGGCATGAACATAGGAGGATTACTCAAGGACAATAAGGCCAGAGAAAAAAAAATTACTTCTCTGCATCAGTGCTTGCTACACAAAAATTAGCAATATTCTTAAACTGGTTATAATTTTTTGGGGGACAGGAGATTGAAGAACTCACTCAGAATGAAGGCATCAATGGAACATACTCTAGAGTAAATTGTTTGTAAGCAGCTACAGGCATAGAGCTGTTCGGGCATTCAGTAAAACCCAAGTCCTTGGTCCTTTCTTCCCTCAGCAGGAGTATAACTGTGCTGAAGGGTGGAGGGCTTCACAGAGACCTCCAAACAACTTTGTGTCTGGGATTTGGCAAGGCTAAACACTGCTCCCCGGGAAGCTGATAAAACAAAATCCAGAAGGTGTTGTGTTCCCTTGTCTCAGTGTGAATGGCACATACTACTCTGTGTATACCCAAAGCTCTGCTGACACCCATAGGTGCACCTTCTCATATGCAGAGTATAAGGACTCCATGGAGGAAAATTTGCAATGTTTTGGCCTCCTAAATGGAAAAAACACTATATGCCCATTGCTTGGAAATAATTCAGGAAAGCAAACTCTGGGTAATATTACAATTTCAATCACAATTAAACTACGTTTCAATCAAAGTTGGTGCTGCCAGCCATATTGATTTGTAATTTATTGCCTTTTCCAATGCTAGATCTATGAGACATCGTATTAGGTGCCAGGATGAGGATGAACAGAAATAGTAAGTGTGAGCAGGTATAACTTCCAAGAACACAACAGGAATTTCCAGGTCAGAAAGCAGGGCTGAGTTCTTCAGAAAGAAGAAAACTGTCAGACATTGTCCTTTCAAAACGTTAATTAAACCAATTAAACTGCTCAGCATTCAGAGAGCGTTGTGACAATTTTGCCTAAACAGAGAGCACTGGAATGCAGACTTTTACTCGTTGAAATAAAATGTATTTGGGAACTTGGGGATGCATAAAACCGGAGATCTGCCTTTCTGACAAGCTGGATACCAAGAAAGTCACCCCTTGGGTGAGTAAGTATAAATGACAGTGTTAATATTGAAATTATGAAATGCAGAATGGTGTTTTCCTTTCAAAGGGAAACTCTCCAGCCTTCTTTCAGTCACCTCCATTAGATATTCCTCTAATCAGATATTTCCCTCATCCATGCAGCACAGTAAGAAACATTTCCTTATATATCCAGAGGTCAGTATAGTTTTTTAGGTTTGTGGAGGGTGTGGGGTTTGTTTAAGCTGTAGTTTAAACTATAGTAAGTGGTGTACCTGTTGTTACCCTTGCATTGTGGTAGACTTTGTGGTGTCAGTAACTGGGGCAATCTCTTTGTGATTTGAATGCTCTGCAATAGCCAAAACAGTTACTAAAAAGACAGAAAAGGCTAAATTCCTGCTCATTGTTACAGCAAACCAATCTAGCTTAGCTGACTTAGTGCCCCATAGAAATATTGATTATTTGGTCTTTATTGAGCAGTGGACTAGGATCCCTGCACTAGTCGCTAGAGTTCTGTCCCTGTTTCTAGTAACCCAATGTTGTAGGTACTTAAGAATTTTAGGGATGTTTAGTCACCTGCCTTCAGTCTAAGTTCACTTCACCACCAAAAAGCCCTGTCCAGATGTGGAATCATTACTTAGCAGCATAGATATAAACATATTGAAATGCTAAACGTGCCTTTGAGAAGCTTGAAAGTCTAAGTGGGATTTCCACACAGAAACCTGACCTCTCATCCTCCTTGCTTTGCATTCCCAGGGGTGAGCTCTGCACCTGCCTGAGCAGACTCAGGTCGGTTCCAAAGGGCAATCAGAAAGGCTTTGCATTTCATAGAGTCTAATCCTCGATACCTGGAAGAATTTCTAAATCTCCCCAAAATCCTTAAAAGAAGCAATCTGAATATATCTACTGCCAGAATGTAACAACATGAGGGAGAGATTTAGCATCCCCTTTTTCCTACCTCTGACTCCCTTTTCTGATGACATAACCTGAAGTACTGCTTTAGAAAGAAGCCACAGTGGGAGATTACAATTGGGATATTGTTCTGCTGAAACTGACAACAGCAAGAAATCTAAAAAGAGCCTTTGGGGAAAGCAATTTGGAAAACTAAACAGTAAAAGGATTATGTTATGTCAGAATCTGCCACCAAAATACCTCAACCATCCAGAAGATATAGAAACCAGAAGTGTAAGATTTTTGAGATCAACATTTCCAGTTAAGGAAATACTTGAGGAAAATCCAAAAGTTGTTGCCTGAAAGGTTTTCAGCTATTTGTGCAGACAAAAAAAAAGAATTGGGATTCTGCATGAAGCTATATGGCCTCCACTGCTCACAGAGACTCTTTGTGGTGAGACTTGGGAATGCCTTGTTTGCAGTGCCAAGGAAATTATGCTCAGTAGGAAGCAAGATGTTCAGGATCCTTCTGAGCTGGTGAGTGAGACCGAATTAAGTAGCTGTCTGGGAGGAAGCAGCACAGCAGTCTGAGGGTGCAGTTTTCTCTGGACGTACCGACTGTTCAGAGCTTGACAAACATTTCCTTTCCCTGGTAGTGGGATGTGACAGTGCTGAGAGAGCTGTCATTCCACTGGCAAAGCCAAATGGGGCCTGAAGCAGCTGGAATGATCCTATGAATAGTGTTGTGTCACCTGTCAAAGGTAGGCACCAGCAATGTGTGAGTGTCAGGAACTAGGACGGGAGGTAACAAAGACCTGGTGTTTTCACACCAGCACTTAAGGCTTTACCAACTGTGTGTCTGGCTGCCCAGTGAGGTCATCGCTGCCGTGTGGTGCAGGTCTGAGAGAATATCTCTGCTGGATTTGCTCTTCCACCTCTGCTCACACTTTGTCACCCTTTGCCAGGCACCTGTTTTAACGAAGCCTCTCCTGCTTGTCAGAAATGTCAAATCCCTTTTCTCAGACCTGCGTGGAGAGCTTTTGAGATGTGGTTTGATCAGCTGGAGCAAGTGTGGCTGAATCTGTCCTTTGTTTTGAAGACACCTTGTCCTTTTTCCTCTTCTCCTTCGGCAGTGCAGTAGAATAATCAGGAAAGTTACTGAGACTGCTAATGATCAGCCTTGCCAGTGAGAGAGACATCAAGGCACTAATTAGACCTCCTTACACTAGTTTGTGTTTTGTTCCTGTGAAGTGTTTGATCTATACCTTAGAATGGAAGCAAGAAAGGGTGCATAATGGCTATCTGTACCATTATGAGGAGCAAGTAACATTATGAGACCTGTAGCAGCAATTGTCTCTTCAAAAGACTTACTTTCCTGCTAATTAAGGGCCCATTTGAGTCAGTGTTATTACTTCTTATGGTTTCTATAGAAACAGAGCAGATTTCTCCTTTTCTCCTCTATTAACTGGAGGCTGCCTTTCCTACCCTGTCCCAGTGGCATGCAGATGCAGCAGTGTGTGGGGAGCACTGAAGGATAAATGCAAGGCCAAGAAGCTGCTTCTGAGTCCCTGATTCAGAGGTGATAAGCAAATTAATCTAGGCCTAGGCAGATGATGATAGCTGCTTTATAACACAGAAATAGTGGTCTTTCTGTTGGTCCCACAGCCTCTCTCACCCAGTACCTCCCTCTAATCAGATCCTTTATTCACACTGCTGTCCTGGTTCCAAAGCTTGCTAACTACCCTTCTCTTTGTGTCCTCTTCAGCTCTTGACTGCCTCTGCTGCTTCTGTACCTTGTGCTGAGGTGCCATATGTGACAAAAAGGACCTGCCTCTGGCGTGACTGTCATTCTGTCATTCTCTCTGCTCCCTGGATGGCACAATGCAGGTAGACCATGCCAGGATGTTTATCCTGGGATGTGTGGGTACCCAATGCAAGGTCAGAAGGTGTAGCATAGAATGTCTGACCGTGACTTCCATTTCCCACCATCTTTAGTATCCTGGTGGTGTTTTAGCAACAGAGGAGTGACAGCAGAACTTTCTCTCCTTTTTCTGTTATAACCAGAGCTTGTAAGATGAAGTGACAGGGTTTGTAAGCCCTACTTCCTCACCTGTGGGAGTGGAATGTTGAGAGCAGCAGGGAAACACTACAAAATTCCTGTCTATGTACCTGCCTGCTGCAGTGGTGGGAACAACAAGGGATTTATTGCTGTAACTGGACAAGATAAAAAGCAACAAAATCATACCTTCCTGCGTCTGAAAAGTGACACCAGAAAATTTGTATTCACTGCTTTAAGCCTATGCCAACCATATAGCTCTCTTCCAGGGTAACACAAAGATCCTTATGAGCTTGTAAGCCCTTATTTCAACATGGGTGTTTGTGTTTCTATGTGTGAGTGATGTAACATGCCTCAGTATGGCGGCTGAAGGAATTGTGATATTTTTCTTGCTCATTGTTACATCCACTTTTGTATGGAACGCTTGCTGCCCTTTGAATATATCTACAACCATTTTGGCTTTGGAACATTTGCCTGAAAATTCCTTTTTTTAGCGTTGTGCTAAATTGAACTCAATAGCAGGTAGAACTCTTTCCATTTGGCAGGAGAGGCTAATTTTATGAGCGTGCATCAGAATTAAGACATGGGTAAAAACTGCTGTTGCCACTGCCCTGCCATGAGCTGTTTCAAATTGGCAAAAGTATCTCAGATGTGCATTGTGAATATTTTTATTAATAAGACCTCACCTGCAGCTGAACCCCTGCACATTAGAAAGTTGTAAGTGGGGGAAAAAAGGAAGCATAAGAAATCAATGTTCTTAAGTGAGCTGTGAGCAGTTACAGGAGGTTTGCTCTGAGTAAATGAACCATATGTTTAGAATCATAGAATATTTGGGGTACATTTGTCAATGACACTATAGTTTTTTTTCCCCTGAGTTAAGAGGCTTTTATTAAAAATAAGCAAAATAAACTTGCAGACAGACAGCAAGAGGAGAACTCTTTGCCTGTGGAGATAGCTTAGCTTTCAATTGCCACTTTTCAAGTCCTGTTGCCATCATCATATCTAAAGGACAGAATCCTGCTGAATACATTAATGAAAAGCTATTGCAAGTGCAGAGCCGGGCAGTGAGACCCAGTGGCTGACATACTTGTCTGATGAGCTGGCACCATGGCTGCTCTCAGGTATGTCACTCACTTTCATCCTGTGAATGCTGCTGGATTATGAAGGGTATCAGGTGTGGGGGTTTCTCCTCCCGATGCTTGTTAAAATTACAGAATAACTTAGGATGGAAAAAGCTTCTCTAGAGACTCAAAGCAGGGCCTACAGTGAAGTCAGGTACAAGCTAAAACACATGCCATAAGGCCTTCAGCAGTCAAGTCCTGAATGTCTTCAAGAAAGAGGTCTCACAGCCTTTGTGGAAGAGCCTGCTCTGGAGTCTGACTGCCCTTTCTGTGAGAAGATTTTCCAACATCTAATTGGAATTGCCCTTGTTGTAACAGGTATCTTGGCTCTCACCATTTTCACTATGCATCTTCAAGAAGACTGTCTGTCTTTTTTTTCAGACTCTCATTAGCTGAAAAAAGTAATAAAAACACACCCTTAGCTTTCTCATCTTAATACTGAACAAAGACACTTCTCCCAAACTCTCCTGCAGGTTTCTATAGACAATAGCATAAAAAATTTTGAGGTTTTGTAAAGGTGGTTAAAGAGAGAAAGACTGGTCTGAGACAGAAGGGTTCTTATTTTGAGCACACATGGCTGTGCATCTCTACTTGAAATAGGTTTTTGTGCCTCCTAATGTGTCTTTTGTCTTCTAATTACAAAGATAAGGAAGGGTTTATAAAACACATGCATGCCCTCTGCTTTCAGCAGCTTTTCACCTACGAGAAGCATCACCTCCTCCTCTTTTTCTCAAAAATCTTTCACCATCTTTCTTCTGCAGAAGGGCTTGGATGTGTGTGCAGTGTAGAAGCTGATGTTTGCCACTGATAAACAGATTTTAGCTCCTCGACAAGTGTCACAAGACTATCACTCCTCACAATCATTGACTGCATTACAAGCAGATACCTTTTCTAATCTTCAGCCACAAGTCAGAATATTATTAACAGAATAACTTTAATATACTCCACACCAGCAAATATCTATGTTTTGAATTATTCTCCTCACAGGCATCAGTCTACATGTTTAAAACCTGATCTAATTTTTCTGCTTCTCATCCTTTTTGATTCTTTCTTTTTCCATTTAATTGCAGTGTTTTCTATTCTAATATAACCCATAATACATTGTTGACTCTTTCATCTGCTTGTGAAAGATTTCAAACAGTTGAGCAGCATCTCTTGTGCCTCTGCCCTATTCTGATCTATACTGACTCCTTTTCAGTATTGCTACTTCTTGCTTGTAGTCCTTCACTGAGTTCATTATTTGCATTTAATGCAAAATAAACTGGTAATTTTCACTCTTCAGAATAATTACTGCCCTGTATTTCTAAACGGAGAAACATTTGGAACCAATACAGTTAAACTTAGAGCTGTGGAAATGAACCCCTAGAAGTACAAAGAAACTGTACCTGTGAATTGGGAATTTTAAATGTCGGAGCTCTAAATTGCCTCTCCAGGTTTTTGCAACTGTGTAATACTTCAAATGCGAGTAAAACAATTACAGACATCTTCAAAGAAATTACTTTTATAGATTTATTAAATTATGTTAATTAGTCCAGCCATTTCTCCCTTTCACTCTCGGTACTTTTGCAGTAACAGGATGAATGCACTTTCAACTTGAGATGCTGTAACAAAAGCAGCTTCATCAAAGAAGGACCATCAAAGGAAACCTGGACAAAAGGGTGAATGTCCAAATGTCTTTGTACCTGGCTATTTCAGACTATCTCGCTCTTTAACAATCCTCCTAGAAGACTGCTTCTGGTAAACAGACAGGAACGGCCATAGCGGATTAGAACTAAGATGTCTTAGAGCTAAGTCTTCGCTAGCTTTTGAGGTAAACTCTATTGGCACCTCACTGTCAGCCTGCTTCTCAGTGTGGTTTCTCGCAGGCCCAGTCACAGGTGGCTTGCGTACCTTGCCTCCCTTTGTGTGTATGCATGCCTCAGTGGCCTGCTCCACTCCCTCAGTTACAACACGCTGTGGCACCTGAAGAGTAGGTACAGCTAGGTATCAGATGCTTCAAATGAATGTTCTTCACTACTAGTGGTGAACAGTTTTGAAAGGAATTAGAGTAACAGAAAAATAGAGTAAATTAGGTTAGTAAATTACCCCAGGAGGTAATCTCACTCTGCCCTTTGCTTAAAGGATCTCTAATTAGGTCAGGTTGCTCAGGGACACATCTAGTCAAATATTGAACATCTACAAGGAAGGAGATCCCTCAACCTTTCTGGACACTGTTCAAGTGTTTGGCCACTCTTACCACAAAAATATTGTTCCAGATTATGCCTACTGCATTTTTCCTAATGCTGTCCACTTCTGAGAAGAGTCTGTCTCCACCTTTTGTGTGTGTTCTGATCAGGTAGCTGTAGCCAGCAAAACAGACCTCTTCAGACCTCAGTTACTTGGATCCTTTTGCTTGCCCTTCTTGAAGAGAGGTAAGACTTGCAACTCAGGTTACTGCTCTGTAACTCCTTGTGCTTAGTAACTGCTCCGTACCTTAACTCATACCATCCTGAAAGCTGCAGAGATTTCACAGCGCAGACAGGCTTCCATTAAATAAAACAATCCTGTAGATTTGGCTCCGCAACCAATCTGGGTCAACAAATTCCTCAGGGTAACTACACATGCAAACAGTTTAAACTGATGTTCCTGGATATCACCCACTACTGGGTTTCAGACTTTGTTTCTCACTAGCACACTTCTATGAGGCTCCTGCAGAGCACCTGACAGTCTACCCCTAGTCTTGCCAAAGGAAATAATTTGCTGCCAGGTGCAAATTTGCCTGCCTCAGCATTCTGGTCTTCTCTCAATGACTTTACATGTACTAAACATCTAGGGTCCTACCGCACATTGGTCCTGTCCTGTTCCTTGATATGTTTTAGAAGACTGCTTTTTTAAAATACTGGTTTTAATTATTCTTTTAACAAGATTAATTGACAGTGAGATAAAGCTCTGTGATCTGTAATTCCCTTGATCCTTACTTTTTGAGATCTTTTTTAGACCTAGAACAGTTGTTCCTCTGCAGGCCTCCAGTACAGCTGCTCATTTAAACTAGAGGTTGGCTATGTTGTTAGCTATTAAAGCCCTTCTATCTTTAGCACGTGCAGAGAGGTTTTGGATAGATACCAGCCAGTCCTGGGGAGTATTTGGTGTTCAATTTGTCAGTTTGTTCCAGATTCTCTTGTACTTTTGTTTGTGTCCAGTCTTCACTGCTTGAACATTCTGACCCTACCTTAGTGAGTGTCTAATAATGCTGTGAATTTGAGGAAAGAATCGATCAAACAATTCTTTTAGTTTATTTCCATTGTTACTTCTTTGTATTTTTTGTTCATCTTGTCTTGGGATTTACTAGTTCACTTATGGTGTCCTATTTCTGTAACAGATGGAGTTTTTAACCAGGTTTGTGTTACATCTGGCATATCCTCCGTCCTCTGTCTTTGCTCTTTTCTCTTCTTGTAGTGGTGGCTTTCCTCTTTTACCAGCTGACTTGACTTTGGTCAGATTTCATTCTTCTTGAGCATATTTTTAACTTTGCTGCTTACCCAGCTAATTTCCTAGCCTGCTGTTTTATTTTTTAAATGTTTTTATCCATGAGGATAAATTTTTAAGGTATTTTCATTGAGACAAGAAGAAATCAACTTTAAATCATGTTCTGGGGAAACCCCAGCTAATCATTAACTGCCTAGAAACCCTGTTGCTCAATCCAATAAGGGTGCTTCTGATAATTAAGGATTATTATGCATTTCATCAATGGAAAGTGGAGAGGAAATACTAGATGAGGAAATGAGATATTTTCCAGCATGAAGTGTTTAAAGCAGTAACCCCAAAGTCAGCTTTAACAATTGCTACAGACAGAAAAAAATTGAAAGCACTCCACAGTGGCCTTTGAGGTGAAAGATTAATACTGAGGGAGAAAAACCCCAAACCTATCCAAATCATATACAGATAAGACCAGTTTCTGGATCTATAGCTTGCTACAGGGTACTGAAAGTGGCTATCTTGTCCAAT
This sequence comes from Semnornis frantzii, assembly GCA_013399775.1. NCBI lineage: Eukaryota > Metazoa > Chordata > Aves > Piciformes > Ramphastidae > Semnornis > Semnornis frantzii. The sequence continues at coordinate 1,602 of VWYK01052541.1, read as the reverse complement.
TTCTGTAAATGCCTCCGTGTGAACTTGTTTGTCCAGACAGTCAGTAATGCTATTGTATAATAACTCCACAGTGTAAAATAACTTTTCTAGAGATTTCTGAGGACTTTTTGTTATGATTACTCAGAAATCCTCATATATTTGTGATTTTTATGATTTTTAAGAGTAAAACAAACTTGTATTTATACCTAGAAGGGAATAGTTTCTCAAACTCAATCCTAGCCTGAGAGGGTTTTTTTTTTTTGTTTTGTTTTGTTTTGGTTTTTTTTTTTTTTTTGTTTGGTTTTTTTTAATAGCTTTGTTATTTCTGTCATCAAGACAAATCCACAAGGGCTTTTTTCTTCATAATGTACAGGTTTCTGTGCCCTACAGCAACTCTGAGCATTTAATGAGCTAGGTTCTCAGCCAGATGTAGGAAGATGTATTTAGAACAAAAAAACCCAAGATGCCAATGGAAGTCTCACAACTCAAAAAGCAATCATTTTCTTTCTCTCCCTATTTTCATAATAATATCATAAATTAAGTTACCTTAATTTGCTTGGAAAGGCCTTTGTAGCTACAAATCCAAATACTTGTAACATGAAGTTAATTCCTCCTGCTAGCCTTTAATTCATCTTGTCCCTCTGCCACTGAATCTCAGAAGAAAAATAAAACTTGGTGGAGAAAGCCACTGAATTTTTTTGGCATTTCTAAGCTAGAAACAAAAATCTAACCTTTTGAATGGATAAATAGGAGCAAAAGAGCTTTTGATAATCTTGCTTTCTGAAATACCAAAGCTCTGCAGGGTTTAAGCATCATTAATAAAATTATTTGAATGTGTCCAGAACCACAGTCTGCTTCTCAGGAGTTCTCCAGGCTGGTTTTTGGGAGCTTACTAATCTCAGAGAACCTGCACTACAGTAGTGAATGTTGGCCTGTGTGATACCTGCCAGGTGCTGCCCTGAAGTAGCAAGAGCTAAATCATTGCATGGGCAGACAGAGGGGCTGCTACTCAGGGAGGATGAGTGCTCCAATATTCATTATGCTGCATCCTCAGCTCTCCTCCCATCCAGACGAGATACCATCTGTGCTCATGAGAAAAGACACACTGCATTTGTAGCCAGACACTATGCATGTTCTACAAAGTGGGAATCTGCTTTGCATGCTATTTCCCTTGGATTCACCTCTTCCCTTTGGAAAATATTTACTAATGTTTGCTTTGTCTGAACCTAGAGCTTGTAGAAATGGAGGTACACTCAAGAAGGGGTTCCAGATAGGGTTTTGGATGTGGTGTTTGTTTGTTTATTTGTTTGGTTTATTTTCCCAAATAAAACTGGAACACTCCTGAAAACTTGTGCCCACTGATGTTTCAAGAAGGATACTGACCACAAGAGTGAGCTGGCTTTGGTAGCTTTTCTCACAGGAAGACATGTTTCAAGATATGTGTGTATGAAATGGCAGTCTCCCTGTTTTTACACTCCTAAGTGAAAAATACATTATTCTTTTTGAAATAGTAGTAGCTTACATAGAAATACTAAAAATCACAAATTGAAAAAGAACCTTCATGGGCTGTTTTTCTTCCAAGTTATTGGCTGGGGGAAATGACATAGTTAGAGCATTTGCTCC